>CM039505.1:13778698-13916936 GCA_022432975.1 Begonia masoniana | reverse complement strand
TATTAATAGGTGAATCTGGTATTTCTGAAGTCAGAAATTCGAGTACGCACACAAGTGCTCGGCTTGCAGGACATGGAAATATATGTCGATAGGTTTTCTAGGATAATCTTTAGTTTTATAAAAAGGTTTTCTAGCTTGTTTCAGATATTTAGGATTTATATTAACTCTGAACTGTGAAATGCTATCAGGTGAAGAAGTTTAGGTAGTGCAGCAATTTTGCTAAGGAAGCCAGGTAAGTGAATGTTCCAGAATTCCGCCATTAGGCCCTACCTCTAACGGTACCTACCTTAGTTATGTCGTTTGATTTTTGTTAGTTAGGAAGAATGTTTGTTACTTGGATGATTTACGGATATTTTGAGACCTAGGCTTGGTGATGTTCTATACGAGTCTATGAAGTTAACTGTCTATTATATATTTTCCATAGTCCTGATGAAGTTAAGCACATTCATGTATGTACATTGATTTACTGTTCTCAAGCATATGAAATGATTATGAGCAGTTTCCCATGAACGAGATAATGAGAAGATAATGAAACTTATGCAACCGATTAAGGGGTTGGGGCGGTTTGGCGTATATCACTGTCCAAAGAGAAGGACATGAATACGTCCGAAAGGGACTATGTACCTTGCACTGGTCATCCCCCCTTTACGGCACAAATCCTCCCTTATCCATATGATGAAGTGATGAACAAGAACAGAAAAGGAGCAATGACGAACATGATCATAAGTTTCTTTGCAACTATGCAGTTCCGAATACTTTAGTATTGCATTCCTTATTTTTTTTTTTTTTTTTTTTTTTTATAGCGGGAACTGCAACAACAGAGGGTGACACTATCAGGCAAAGCAGATTTTCAGTCTCCCAGGGAGGGATAAAACCAGAGGGTCCTTGCTAGGGACAATTCATTTTCAGATTCCCAGGGAGGGATAAACCAGAGGGCCAGTCCCCGTCCCACACTTAACCAATACATTACAGACAGTCAGATTTTATCTTGTTTAGTTTGAAACAGTGTACAGAAAACAATTTTGCATGAGCTTTCAGAAAATCGTGTATGCATGAACATTCACAGTGCTTACAGTTAATATAGCAGACAACAGAAATAACAGACTATACTGTGAAGCAAAACTATGACATCTCAGAACATAAACTATACTTTTTCTACCCAGAACCACCCGACTGAGACTGAAAACCTAGTACCTCCGTGATGTAGGGCCTTAAGGGCCAACTCTCAGTTATGAACTTACCTGTTTGCGGCAATGCAGTGTACTCGAACGTCCCTGGAGAGTTCGGATCTGTAACATGAATGTACAGAATTTAAACGCTACAAATGCTAACTAATATCACGTTGGAAACGCAGCAAACACACTTAAAACACTTTAGAAAACACACCAACGTGTTTTCATCCAAAACAGTGAGTTTTCACCCAAAACTGAAACCCTAAACTTCGGTAAAAACTCACTTTAAACTTGTCAAAACTTGTTAGCGTTAAAAGACGCTCACCTTTGCTGAAAAAAAAACGGAGAAATGCTGGAGAAACAAAGTGTGGAAGTTTTGTTTCAATCGCCTGGAAGAGAGAAAACAGAAAGGGGAGGTAGAAGTGAGCTTCACGTAGGAGGAAGAGAAGACATATCTTCTTCAACAAGTTGCCACTTGGCACTCATCCATTGGTTTGCTTCCACCTACCATAATCACTTCCACATTTACCCTTCCATTAGCTTTTAACCTAATTGGCTTGTTTTGATTACACTTAGTTTGGTTTTCCCTCAAACATTCCATCATTTTAACCAAAATATTCATTGTATTAATATAATATTAATCCCGTTTAAACGATCCGGGAAAAACTATTACATGGCAAAAATGCCGGGTGTTACACAGGTTGGAATCTGAGGGTACATCTAGAGATGTTAAACGAGCGAGCTGCTCGCCAGCTCGCTCGCTCGACTCGTTACTGTAGCGGGCCGAGCTTGAGATGTTAAACGAGCGAGCTGCTCGCCAGCTCGCTCGCTCGACTCGTTACTGTAGCGAGCCGAGCTTGGCTCGGCTCGCTACAGTAACGAGC
Organism: Begonia masoniana; assembly: GCA_022432975.1. Taxonomy (NCBI): domain Eukaryota; kingdom Viridiplantae; phylum Streptophyta; class Magnoliopsida; order Cucurbitales; family Begoniaceae; genus Begonia; species Begonia masoniana. Next base: position 13,914,880 of record CM039505.1, on the reverse strand, counting down.
GAGTTTGACTCGAGTCACACAGGCGAGTCGAGCCGAGCTTGGACATTCCAGCTCGCGAGCCCGTCAATGATCGGGCTCGACGAGCCTGCTCGCGAGCCTGCTCGCGAGCTCACGAGCTGGCTCGTCAAGCCTAGCTCGGGCCCTGGCCTGAGCGACGAGCGCTGAGCCCTCTCCGACGCGGCGACGCCCGACAATCGACAATCTCCAACTCTTCGATGTCTCAGTCCAGCCCAACTCCGATGCCCAGGTCGGAGCACTGACAGCACTCTCTGACGCTCGACAGAAGGCAGAGCCCAGAGGTGATAAATCGAAACTAAATGGTTGAATTGAAGCTAAATGGCGAATGCTGATTGACTTTGACGTACCGCCACCGCGTATGTTAAAATTTTGGTGAAGAAAACTGAAAAGAAATGTGAATCACAGCCGATGGATAGGCTATAATTGTAATGAAATAACAAATAAATATATTACAATAACAATTAACAAATACAATAACATTTAACAATTAACAGACTCACACTCACAGACACAGAGACATGGCCGATTGATCAGCTATTTATGAGCGATTGATCCTGTAACACCCGGCATTTTTGCCATGTAATAGTTTTTCCCGGATCGTTTAAACGGGATTAATATTATATTAATACAATGAATATTTTGGTTAAAATGATGGAATGTTTGAGGGAAAACCAAACTAAGTGTAATCAAAACAAGCCAATTAGGTTAAAAGCTAATGGAAGGGTAAATGTGGAAGTGATTATGGTAGGTGGAAGCAAACCAATGGATGAGTGCAAAGTGGCAACTTGTTGAAGAAGATATGTCTTCTCTTCCTCCTACGTGAAGCTCACTTCTACCTCCCATTTCTGTTTTCTCTCTTCCAGGCGATTGAAACAAAACTTCCACACTTTGTTTCTCCAGCATTTCTCCGTTTTTTTTTTCAGCAAAGGTGAGCGTCTTTTAACGCTAACAAGTTTGGACAAGTTTAAAGTGAGTTTTTACCGAAGTTTAGGGTTTCAGTTTTGGGTGAAAACTCACTGTTTTGGATGAAAACACGTTGGTGTGTTTTCTAAAGTGTTTTAAGTGTGTTTGCTGCGTTTCCTACGTGATATTAGTTAGCATTTGTAGCGTTTAAATTCTGTACATTCATGTTACAGATCCGAACTCTCCAGGGACGTTCGAGTACACTGCATTGCCGCAAACAGGTAAGTTCATAACCGTAGGTTGGCCCTTAAGGCCCTACATCATGGAGGTACTAGATATTTCAGTTCTGTCGGGTTGTTTTGGGTAGAAAGGTTATAGTTTATGTTTCTGAGTTGTCTGTATTCTTCTTCATGGTATGTTCTGTTATTTCTGTTGTCTGCCAGTTTAAGTTCAGGCACCGTTCATGCATACACGATTTTCTCTGAAAGCTCATGCAAAACTGTTTTCTGTACACTGTTTGAAATTAAACAAGATAAAATCTGACTGTCTGTAATGTACTGGTTAAGTGCGGGACGGGGACTGGCCCTCTGGTTTTATCCCTCCCTGGGAATCTGAAAATAATTGTCCCTAGCAAGGACCCTCTGGTTTTATCCCTCCCTGGGAGTCTGAAAATCTGCTGTGCCTGATAGTGCACCATCTGTTTGCCAGTTCCCCTATAAGCCCCACTTATACCCCTCTGCCACTGAAATGTAAAGTTCTGTTCTGTCACTGTATTCTGAAAACTGCATGCATAGCATTTTGCATCACTGCATCTGTATTATGTTCTTACTGAGTTTTAGACTCATAGGTGAACTCTCTGATGTAGGTACTGAACCCGGAACTGAGGACCTTGTTCCTCAAAATGACGATCTGATGTAGCTGGTGGTTTGAGCTCTCGGGGTGGTTGCTGCAGTCAGACATAGCTTTCTGTCTTGAGGTTTAAGTCTTTAAAGTAAAGATCATATCTGTAAACTCTTCTGGAATTCTGGTGTTTTGTTCTAAAACTCTGTTATAGTCCTGTGTTTTGTTTATAAACTCTGCTGGGATTTTTTTTGTAATGTATAGGTTCTGTTGCTGATGTATTTAAAACCTCTGTATTTGACAGTTGAATTTATGTTCTGAAGTATTCTGGAATTGCCTGGAATATTTTTCTGTTGGCCTGTGCATGGATGGTTTCTGGTTTTAGAGCTATCCATGTAATTTGATTTTTCTTAAGTCTCTGTCATGTTTTCTGTTGTGTTCGAAAAATCAGGTTTTGAGCTGGTTTATGAGTTTGAGACTTTCATGTCTTCTGTTTTTATTCTCTCTGTTCGTATGTCTTCATGATAAAAGTTGTCAATTTTGTCTTTAAACTCTACATCCATCGTTCCATTTGTTTAAAATACATCTACCGATTCCGTCTTATATCCATCTACCGGTACTGTTCACTTTTGTCTTATATACATCAACCGGTTTCGTCTTATATACATCAACCGATTTCGTCTTATATCCATCTACCGGTACTGTTCACTTTTGTCTTATATGCATCTACCGATTTCGTTTTATATACATCTACCGATTCCGTCTTATATCCATCTACCGGTACTGTTCACTTTTGTCTTATATGCATCTTCCGATTTCGTTTTATATACATCTACCGATTCCGTCTTATATCCATCTACCGGTACTGTTCACTTTTGTCTTATATACATCTACCGATTCCGTCTTATATCCATCTACCGGTACTGTTCACTTTTGTCTTATATGCATCTTCCGATTTCGTTTTATATACATCTACCGATTCCGTCTTATATCCATCTACCGGTACTGTTCACTTTTGTCTTATATACATCTACCGATTCCGTCTTATATCCATCTACCGGTACTGTTCACTTTTGTCTTATATGCATCTACCGATTTCGTTTTATATACATCTACCGATTCCGTCTTATATCCATCTACCGGTACTGTTCACTTTTGTCTTATATGCATCTACCGATTTCGTTTTATATACATCTTCCGATTCCGTCTTATATCCATCTACCGGTACTGTTCACTTTTGTCTTATATACATTCACTGTTTTCGTCTTATTCACATCAACTGTTCTCTTTGTTTATTTACATCCAGCTTAAATGTGTTTTCCAGTTTCACTTCCAGAAAAGGTTTATACTCTCTGTTAAGGTTTTAAAAGTATAAAGTTTTACAAAAAAAAATAGTCCCCGTTTTCTGTTAACTGTCCCGGAGTGATGGCTCCGATCCCGGACCCCGATCGGGTTCGGATTTGGGCTGTCACAGATCCGGCTCTTGCTCGTTCAAAGATAGTTCAAAGCTAGTGTCGACACCTCTAATGTAACAGGTCGACACCTAAAAAAATCATTTTATTCAACTCACAGTCCGTAGAGGTGAAAATCGCCCAAAATCCAGTGCATGGGGTGGGGCGAACAATCGCCCCACACTGTTCATGTGAACAGTACGAACAGTGCAGTATTGTTCACGTGAACAGTAAAATTTTACTAATTTTTTTTTTAAATGTTTTAATTAAATTTTACTAAAAGTTTTAATTAAATTTTACTTAAGTTTTTTACTAAGTTTTAATTTACACATTTTAAGTTATTTTAAAGATATATAGTATTTTCAAAGTATTTTTACGAACAATCAAGTTAGTGACGTCTGAATTATCGATGTAGATAATATGTGAAATTCTACTTATTTGATATTGAAAAATGCTATGTCAAATTAGTAAGTTATTTGTGTTTTTATTAGTAAGAAAATACAAATTATTAATATTGATAAATCTAGTTCCAAAGTAGCTAATATATTTTTTGATTTTTTAAAACTATTTTATGATACTATAAATGAATGTTCAGAAATTTATTATCTCACTTCTCATCTTGTTGTCCCAATTTTTATAAATTTAACGACTAATTTTGCACAATATCGACATATAGATGAATTTAGAGATATACTTAATAAAATAGAAACAAAATTTAAAAAATATTGCCTTGATATTCTTCCTATTTTTTGTTATGCATATATAATGGATCTTAAATATAAGTTAAGAGGAGTATATCTCATTGTTAATCAAATTTTTAATAATTTACAAACTTCTTCTGTATTTTCTATGGATCAAATAACACATAGAATTACTAGTTTATATTCTTCTTATGAATCTAAATATTCTAATGTTAGTCATTCACGTGTTTCTTCACATGTTAGCTCAAGTAGTGGTGGTGGAAATATTGTATATTCACAATTTGGTATTCATGAAATATCGAATTTTGAATGAGAATAAGTTACTATTTTCCTCTCAAACTTTGAATGCTTGATCGGTTTTTTACAATCCTTCTTTAATCAAAGGTTAGTCCTCAAATTGATTTTCAATTTGGGTGGAGATTGAGACTCCAATTGTTGCCAAGTCCATGGTTGCTAGGTGACTCTTATTCCTCACATTTTCTAAGACCTTAGAGAGGTAAGAAGAGTGGAGCCAACCAAGCCTTATGCCGTTGTAAGTTTTTTAGAAAAATTATATTCACCATAAATTACAAATTTCACTATACTCTATTTTGTATATATTTGTTTTCTTCTATTTTTTATAATTAAATGTCATTTTTGTATTAATTAAAGATTTTTATTATTTACATTTTACACGACTAAGTATTTATTATATTTCATCATTAATATAATAAATATTTATTATAATTTTAATAAATAAAAGATTAATGAAATATATAATATATAAAATAATTTTATTTATGTAAGTTCGGCTCGTTAAGCTCGGCTCGTTACGCTCGTTGGGCCGGCTCGGCTCGGCTCGTTAGACTCGTGGCTCGCGAGCCGGCTCGGGTTGAAAATTTTTAGGGTCAGCTCGTTAGGCTCGGCTCGTTAAACTCGGTAGGCTCGTTAGGCTCGGCTCGATAGGCTCGGTGAGCCGGGTCTGTCTCAGCTCGGCTCGGCTTGACTCGCTCGTTTAACATCTCTAGGTACATCAGAGCCGATGAGTCAGCTTATTACAGATGTTCGGTCACTAGTTTCAGTTTCACGTCAGAATGGTATCATCAAAGGCAGAACCATGCGGAAGGTTAAAACTCCGAGACGATATGATGAAACTGTGGGTTATGCATTGAATGTGTTCGAGGGTAACGATTCCTGTGTGGAGTCTTCAACATGTTCATATGCAGTTCGTTGCAATAACTCTGATAGTTCAGTGATACCATGGAGGAGGAGATGCGATTTCTTCTTAAGTAAGTCTCTCAAGTTTAAGCAGGGCTTAAACTTGAACGGTATCAGATGTTGAGTTGGCCCATCTGGGGCCTTTATGGTAGAGGAGCTTGTTTTTAATGGAGTTTTGTAGATTTGTTTTCTTGCTGGAATTTCCTTGAAGGTGGAGATTGTCAGAGTTCAGTGTTCTGGATTCGCTTTGGGTTGGGTCGAGTAGCCCGTTGGATCTCTTATGTGAAATTCATGTCAAGATAGAGTTTGTTAGAATTTGGTGTGACTCGAATTCTAGTTGGGCCGGGTCGGGCCCATATATCAATATTAGGGTTTTACGTTTTCTTTATATATTGATACTTGAGTCGCAAAACTCATTGTACCAAATTTGATATTAGTGAATCTCTCATCTGCCCATGGTTTTTTCCCTTCTAGGGTTTCCACGTAAAATTTGGTGTCCATTATTTTCTCGTTTTTCTTTTTCGGTTTCTTGATCGTTCGTTATAGGTGGATTATGGCGTCTAATCCTAACAGGCTTTTCGTAGTTGTCGTCATTTGGCCCGCATATGACTTTTGTTCTACAGGAAACATGGTAGTCTTCTTCTTCTATAAATTCATCCAAACAGATCATACATTACTATAATATTTGTATAAAGGATGTACACGTATTTTAAATCCATTAAGTCAATGCTTGAAGACGATTTATTACCTTTACCCAGAAAAGAAAAATCATTTCTTTGTGCCATTGATTTCCATGATTTCTTACATTTACGCTCATAAAAAATATGCAAACGCCCGGTCTAGCTGAACAGTTGAAGCTTCGCCCTCGCTAAGTATATTTGAGAGATTTTCTCATTTTCTCAACTTCGGCTGGAGAAAGGCTTGCAAAGCGTTTGATGTTGTCCATCTTCCTCGTGCATGGATTTCCATAGCAAGTAAGAGTAAGAGAAACTGTGACTATTTCGACTTCTTCTTAAATCTTTTCTTGGGCGGTTCCCATAATTACAATGTGATTCTCTTCTGTGCGACTCATTATTTCTTACGCTGAAGAAATGTCTGTTGGCAGTATTAACTGCACGTGGTTTGGTTTTTTGGAAGTTTCTTCTTGTCAAAGAAACTCCACCGCCTAGTTTGTTCACGGGCTCTTTCTTCTATAAAATCTTCTTGATGGAAGAAGTTTTTTATTAAGTTGAAGAAGAAAATAGAGAGGAGAAAAAATACAGAGGTTGTAAATGTTTAGAAGTGACTTAAACGAAGAAAGAAATTATCCCTCTTTCAAAAATCAATGCCAAGAGGTAATTGGTTTTTTCCGCAATTAATCTAGTTGCTTTAAATTCGTGTTCTAAAGCATAGGTAGGTTGAATATAAAGTATTTAACAATGTCTTCTTAAGAATGTTGTTTCCTCTCTTTCTATATACATACCTTCAGAGTTAGGGGTGGGCGCGGTTAGGGTCGGTCTGTTTTCGCGTTGGAGTCGGAACCAGAATCTAATCGCGTCGTTTGAGATTTTTTTAAAAATCCTGAAACCGACCTTGGGAGGAACTGGGATCGGAACCAGACCGAACTTTCCGGTTCGGTCCCAGTTCCTCCCATGTAAATAAAATAAAAAATAAAAATCATATTTTCAAAAAAATTTATAAATATTCAATCCAACATCCAAAATTAGTGCAATACTTTAAAAGTATAAATTAAATATTAAATTCAACTATCTAGCAATTAACATACAAACTAAATTCAACTATTTAACAATTAACATACAAACGAAATCTGACTATCCAACATTCATATGAATTGTAAGAAACTAAATCAAACGTCCAAAATAAATGTAATATTTTAAAAATACAAACCAATTAATGAATCCAACTATCTAACTATCCAATAATTACAAACTAAATCCAACTATCCAACAATTATCGTACAAACTAAATCCAACTATCCAACATGAAAATGAAATCTAAGAAACAAAATCTAACGTCAAAAATAAATGCAATACGTTAAAACTACAAACCAAATAGTAAATCTAGCTATCTAACATACAAACTAAATCCAACTATCTAATATGAAAATGAAATCTAAGAAACTAAACTCAATATCCAAAATTAATCCAACAGGTGACAACTTAAAAAATGCAAATTACAAATCAAATAGTTGGAACTATATCAAAGTAACGATATTTCATCTTCTTCAGACTTTTCATCCGTTGTGGAATTTGCAAAATGAAAATATTGAAGACATTAGTAAATAATTAGAGATAAATATGTGAAACAAATAAATATTAGAATGTTCGAACCTTCTTCAATAGTCGAAATCGTACTGTCTTCAAAATCATCGTCAATGTTTTTCGAAATTTTAAAAAGATTGAATGTTTTCAGCCAACTTGAGTGCATATAAGAGTTTCAACACTTTCGGGAGTTGGAGAACTCCGAAAGACATAAAAAACATGACCATCACAACTAAAAGCATATTCTGACGCCACTGTATAAATTGGAATGATCAATATATCTTTCGCAATTGCACTCAAAACTCGATACTTATCGGAGTTCCTCTTCCACCAAAGTAATATATCAGCACTCTCTGAAAATTTTTCTAATTTCTCAGACAAATATTGATCAATCTTTGACATATTGTTTTCCTCATTTCTCTCGAATGAATTTCCAAACCCATAAAACAAAGAGTACACTGATATTGAACGAGCTTGCACCAAAGAACTCGTTGACTCCTGAGACCTTTGTTGACCATCGTTGGTACTTGGAGTATGGTCTTCATTGGTTGTATCACCTTTATATTCGATCATCCACCTGCTTTGGGTATTGTGCAGCTCTTTCACTACCGAATAAAATAGCTAAACAATGCCGTAAAAATCTTGTTTTGCAAGTTGGATCAAGAACAACAACAACATATACAAGCATGTTTATTTTTTCAAAAGATCCCCAATATTTATCAAACTTCTTTTGTATCTCGATGACTATTATTCTCAACGTCATATTATCACCGTTAGCATATGTGTCAATAGCAATTTTCAAATTACATACTTCACCTACATACATATTCAATATAATATGCAGAGAAACAGAAACATTAAGTGTCATGGTATGAAATATCTCTAAGAATTTTATGTATTCTCGAATGCATGATCAATCTTAAGTTGTGGGTGAACATTCCCCTCCTATTTCATGTAAGAAAAAGTTATCATTCTCTGCTAAATTTTCAAATGCCGTTTCATACTTCTCAGCGCTTGCTAACATCAAATACGTAGAGTTCCGACGAGTAAGAACGTCGAGCGACAAAGTACTTTTATAGGTAATTTTAACCGCATCAATACAGACTTTGAACTGTTGCAATCTTCCCGGAGAAGACCTTATGTACTTAACAACTTTTTGTACCATCGCTATTGACTCATGATGTTCTTTCAATCCATCAGATATGATCAAATTTAGAACATGTGCAAAACATCTCATGTGCATATGATGACCATTTAAAATCAACCATTTCCAATTTCGAATTGTCTTTGTCAAATAAGAAATAACAACGTCATTTGAAGATGCATTGTCAATGGTTACGGTTGTAACATTTTCAATCTCCCAAGCAAGCAAATATTTTTCAACTTCCTTACAAATAGATTCACCCTTATGGTTAGGAATCAAACAAAAATTCAATATCTTCTTTTACACTTTCAACTCTTGATCAATATAATGACATGTAAGCACCATGTAATTCAAATTTTGAATAGATGTCCATGTGTCAATGGTCAAACATACCCTCTGTGTTGTTGTAAAAAAATACTCTTTCAACTTGCTTCTTTCTGTCTGAAATATCTTACGAATATCTCTTGCAATGATTATTCTAGATGGCATAATGAACTTAGGATTTAGACACAGACAAAATGTCCTAAAACCAATTGCTTCAACCACTTTCAGTGGCAATTCATCCATTGTAATCATCTTTGTGAGAAATTATCAAGCAGTCTTTATAGTAAATGCGGGTACATCATCAATCTTGCTCTCATTAGGTCTAAATCTCAGAGTTTGTTGCTTGATGTCTACATTTTGTTAAAACTTTTTGCATACTTTAATATATTTTAATAAACTTGAAGTTCTTTTTTTTGTCGGTTGTGCTATATAAATTTTTCCACAATAATTACACTTAACTGAGTCGGTATTCAGTACCTTGCTATAGTGATTCCAAACTAAAGACTTAGTTCTTTTTGAATCCACATGCGAGTTTTCACTATGAGAAGAATCTATCTATTCAGACACAAATTTATGCACAAAAAAACACATCTATTCAGAAACCAGAATAACAACTGATGGACTAATAAATAACACAACATTAAATAATTGTTGGATTCTTTCTACGTAACAATAAAAAAGTTACAAAACTAACCTAAAACAGATTAAGATCACAAATTTTGATCAACATCAATTTTGATAAACTACAACATCAACATCAATTTTGATACAAATTTTTTATGCATAAATAAACTACAACATCAATTCATAAAATTCATCAATTCATCAATTAATCAATGCATCAATTTTGATAATAAAATAAATTAAATCAGAAAATTAAATCACCTTCAGCAGATTCCCACGGTTTCTTCAGCCTTCGGTAGTTCGACGTGCTGCGAAGTGCAAATCGTGAAGGGCAGCACGTGGTTGGTTCAGACTTCAGTGAAGAAAGGTGCAACCGTGCGAGCCGCGAGGTTGGTTTGGACTTCGGTAAAAGAACTAGCATCGATGACTCGGTCGTAGGAGCGGACTCTGGCCGTCCAGCATGGCGTGGCTAGCATCTGGGTGACTAGGTCTCTTTCTCTTCGATTTGGTAAAGGTGAGTGGCTTTGCGTGGCTGGCTATCTCTGTGATTTTGCGAAGGTGAGTGGCTGGCGTCATTGACTCGCTTAGGGATTTCGGGATTTCTAAAGTTAAAAAACTGTTAAATTGAACTGGTTATTGGTTTTTGAGTTTAGAACGGTCCGGTCCTCGGTGTTTCGGGATTATTAAATCAGGATCGTGTCCCACGGTTTCTTGGTGGACAGAATCGGTCCCGGACGGGGACTATTTGAGTACCTACCGAAATTGGACTGAAACTCTTGGTTCGGTCTGGTTCCCTGGTTCTGGTCCGATTCTGCCCACCGCTAACATACATGGTGTATGTAGGCTCTTCTGTATGTATATATATATACATGCAAGTATGTAGAGAAGAAAAACAAGCCGGCCGAGTAGAACTTAAAAAAATTTGGCTCGCAAAGCCTAGTAAGTTAAATAACATCAAGTTGAGTCTAACGAACCAGACAAAAAAACTTTCAACCTTATAATTGGCTCACGAGCCAATGTTAAATGAGCTAAGTTGAGGCAGCTAAATGAGACTAACGAGCTGGGCCTAACGAACTCGCACCCTCCAGTGGGAGGAGTGAGTGAATGGCCACTCGGACAGACTACTTTTGTGGTAATTTGACGATTGAATATTAATTTAAACACCATAAATAATTTAATAAGAAAATTAAATCTGTAAAATCCCTATGTATTTAAGAACTGCACTTAGACCATTCGACCGAAGCGACTTTACTGTCTTATTGAGCATGCTAAATAAATATATAGTTTACATGCGGATTAATTTATGCAAACAGTTTATGCAAATTATTTTATATGAATATTTTGATATTTATGTATGTAAAATATTAAATTGGTGGTTGGGACCTTAATTTTATATTCATATAATTAAAATTATTTATTTTATTTTGCATGCATATTTTAATTTTTATGTTTGCAAAATAATATAAATACAGACATTGAAATTAAACTTTGTGTTCATGTGAACAATTTCAATGTCTAGTGATTTATATAAATTTATTTAATTAAAGAGTAGCCACAATATTTTTGTTTATAAATTGCGTTATGACATTTCTTGTGACAATTGTATAGATATACTAGATTTTATCCTACAATTTTTTTATTATATTTGTATAATTGATTATGGTAAAATATCGAATTGTATTTCTTAATTTACCCACAGGTTATAAGAAATGGAAAAATAATTCGATTGTTTTATCATAAAGTTTCATTAATCTTATTGAATTAAAGTTTTTACCCATATACAAGTTGTCTTTAGATTTATGATTATAGCATGATTTACATTGATAAAACATGATTTATAGCTTAAGTCTCAATTTAAACATGTGTAATTTAAATTTTACAGTTGTATATTCTCTTAGTTTTTCTGATATCAAATGCGATATTCCTGAATTACGTGGTGATAATTATAACGTGTGGAAGAAGAGAATTCTTCTTCACTTGGGGTGTGTGGACATGGACTATGCTATACGGAAAGAAAAACCAATAATTACTTCGACTAGCACTCCTGATGAACTTGCTCTTTATGAACACTGAGAACGTTCAAATCACCTTGGTGTGATGTTCATAAAGACCAAGAAGAACTAAAATAAGGTTCAAACAAAAAACTAGGACGTGAAAGAGTAGACCCAAGAAATGGTCTTCAAGCTTCAAAAAGATGATAAGAGTCATGGCCCCCCAAGTGATCTCTATGGCCGAAGTGTTGAGCTATCGAGTCCTTCCTTTTTGGCTCCCACATTAGCACATACTTTTGGATTCTTAGAACTCCCCTTTTATGTATTTTTGTGTTTAGGAAGCTTTAGCGTGACTTTGATATTATTTGTGGGCAAACTTGTAGCCTTATTATTGTTTAGGATGCTTGCATATTTAGTTATGTTTAGGAAAGTTCCTGGATCGGGATTGGTGCACGAGAACGATGGCATGGTCGAAGACAAGACGCACACAGATGGCCTTGGCCAAGGAAGCAAGAGGTGCGCAACAGCGTGCGCGCGAGAGGAGCTACTGCGCAACAACATGCGTGTGAAGGAAGGAAGAGGCACGCAACAGCGTTCACGCAAGAGGAGTAAGAGAGCACGCATAGGAATACATGACCAGCAAACAACGCATGCGCAAGAAGACTTTCGAGCAGCAGCAGTGCGCGCACAAGGAAGTAGTCACGACCAAGCAGCGCGCGCGTGGAAAAGATTCAGCTGAAGCAGCAGGCGCACGTGAAGAGACCTAGCCGAGGCAACAGTGCGGGGAAGGAAGAAGCTTGGCCGTGCATCAGAAGCGCACAATGAGCGCGAGTTGTGGCGCGCATTGTCGAGCAAAGTAACAGCGCGCGCGCGTGTGGTCGTACGTCGTACTCCAACGACTAGATTTTGTCTCCAACAATTATTTTTCATTTTTTTCAGCTTCTTCCTGCTATTTATATGTTTTCTGAATCCTTTGTAAGGGTTTTGCCAAAATTTGATAGTGAAGTTTTCTTTAGAAAATCGAAGTGTTCTTCACGGCTTGGCCACCGGTGAGTCGTATGCAGTCGGTTGTCGTTTTACGCTTCCAAGTTTAGGTGCTTGGAGATACGTCTTGACACCCTCACCTCGAAGTCGTTCCAGCAAGATGGAACACAGAGAAGGGTGGTTACCCGGCCTTGTTTTTGGTGCTCGTCTTCGTTACAGAAGGTGTCTTTATCGGAAGTGCTCTAATTGCCTTTCGTGTAACAACCAGCACGTCTCCAGGTAATTATCCCGTGAATAATTTTTGGGTGAGTTGTAGAATGTGAAAATTTACGAAGTCTTAAGATGACGGGTATTATTTGTTTTAAGAGGAAAATTAGGTAATGACAAAAATTGTAAATAAGTTAATTTTAATTGATATAAATAGAAGATAAAAAAGTCTAAAACCCTCACAAAACCCCCCCTCACCCTGTTTCATGTAGCGGACTCCCTCTCCTCCAAATTTCCCCTCAGCATTTCTCCTCCCAGTCGGCGATTCACCCTCCACCAGTGGCTGATTCTTCGTTCATTATTCCGAGCATTGAACCCTAGGTAAGGTTTAGATGATTCATTCATTAGATCTACGAGTTAGGGGTAGTCATTTGGTTAATGTTTGAGATTCTAGAATCGGCTAATGTTAGAACAATGGTAGCATTCGTAGGATTTTCGTATTAATAACTACGAATGGTGCATTTGTGATTGTTGGAGATAGCAGGTTGAGAAATACTGAATGTTGGTTTAAGTTCTGGTGGTTGAAGGATTTAAAATGCCATTGATGCTTTTGGAAATTAAGATATGCACTCAAGGTGTTCGATGGAATGCCTAATAACTATAAACCGAATTCTTAGGAGGTTACCTTAGTTAGGAACTTAGCCAGTTTTGATTTCAGAATATCTAGGATTAATTTTAACATTGTAATGTGAAATGCCCTAGGTGAAGAAGGTCTAAAGAGAAGTGCACAGATTGCTATGGAAGCCAGGTAAGTGAGTGTGTTAAGATTTCCGGCCATTAAGACCCTACATCACAAGGGTATTAGATTGGTTTCGTCTCTGATGTCTGGATTCTGTTTATGAAATTGTTTGTTCTGGTATGATGTTTGGGTTAATGTTATGATATGTTACCTGAAGTATAATTCTTTCCATAGTCTGATGATTTAAGTGTATTCATGCTCCTGCATCATGATTTGTTTTCCAAGAATACGAAAATGTTTTATGTACATGCTTCTCTTATGAATGAGATATGAATATGAAATGTATGCAACCATGATTAAGTGAGGGTTGAGGGCAGTTTGGCCATGTCACTGTCCATAAAGGGACCAAGATTTATGCCCATAAGGGGGCCATGTACACGCACTCTGCCTACCCCCTTCGGCACAAACCCTCCCTAATTCATGTTATGTAAATGATGAACAAGAACATGAAAAGAACAAGAATATGAGAAGAACAAGAACGAGTAAAAGAACATGTATATGTCACTGTCCATTCATTGGACTATGATTTCTGTCCGAGAGGACCATGTACACGCACACAATGAATCAATGAGTAAGAATATGTATATGTCATGTAAGGTGCGAGATAAGAACATGATTATGATTTCTTTCAAAGCATGCATTCATGAGTACTATCTATTGCATTCCTTACTAAGCATTAGACTTATAGTTTAAACTTTATGATGTAGGTGACGAGTTGGAAGGTGAGGACTTCAAACCGAAGGATGATGTTTAAGTTTGGTTGCTGAATGATGCTCATGGCATGGATTATGTGGCTGGGAAGCGATTTTAACCCATGGAGTGTTGCTCGTAACATGTTTTAGTAAGGTTTATGATACTGAAGTATAAGTAAAATAAAGTTTCCTTGTGATGATGAATATTGGGATTGGCTGGTACAATTTCATGTTTAAAAAAGATTTTTAAGTCTAAAGATTCATCTGTTTTTCTTAAGTTTTCCATTACGTATGTTAAGTTTTATGTTAAAAGATGATTTCTGTGAATTGAGATGTGAGGTTACTTGTAGAGATAGTTTTAGAGAGTTAGCCAAACGTTCGCCTGGTAGGGCGATTGATAAGTTGTCTATGTGTTCTATTTTGTAAGTGAAAATAGCCGTCCAAAGTTATGAATGAGTCATCGTCCATAGTTGAGGTAGGATTTGATAAGTGAAGACAGTCGTCCAAAACAGTCGTCCAAAGTTGTCATCTAAAGTTGTCGTCCAGAGTTGGAATGATGAAGTCATGTGGGTATCACGTGATCTGTGGACGATAAGCTTAAGTAAGTCTATGGACGTCGGTCTGTGGACGATAAACTTAAGTAAGTCTATGGACGTTGGTCTGTGGACGATAAGATTAAGCAACCCATGAGTAAGTAGTCACATGGACCGATTTTATGAGTAAGATTGTTCCCGATTTTATGTCGTCCAACTCTGAGGATTAATACGCTGTCAGATATATGAAAGAGTCGAGTTCTGAGAATTTAAGGTTTTAGTTTGTTGTTCTTTTACCTGTCAACAAGTTTTTAAAGAAAAAATTTTACAAGTAGTTGTTTTAAGATTTATATGACTGAGTTATATTGCCTGAGTTGAATGTCCACGAGTTTTCCTAAAAAAAAAGAAGATATATCCTTAGTTTTCACGTGTAAAGGTATAAACAAGTCATGAAGTTATGTATTCTGTCTCGGCTTAGTTTTGGGTTGTTACAATTATGGTATCAGAGCGACCCGGGTTTAAAATCGGTTCTATAGACTGCCTACCAGCACAAATCACCGCATGAGTACTCTCCAACAACTGTAAGTGTTTACGATTTTAATAATGTCATTTAAAGTTAAGATGTGTTTGATGATTATGACTTGTCATATGCTATGTTATGATACGCGATGTATTGTTCGTTCTTATAGTATGTCATTCCTATATGTATCCATTTCCATGCATCATGTGCACGTTTTATATGACCAAGATAAGAATATGAAATGTATATGTAAGTATGTTTACGTTCATGTACATGTAGGATTTGAAGTGATTTAATTAGATATTGCCTTAATGTGAAATAAGTATTGATTGTAATTATTATTTTGTTGTTAGATTACGGGTTTATAGGATCATTGTTGCCAAATAATAGGCAGAGAGTATTTAAAATTTTTATGGTTATTTTCTGACGTGCTTCGCGTTGCAATTAAAAGGAAAATTAGTAAAGTCCCAAACTTTAAATCATCTTCCTACTTATTACGTGTTTTTCTTTTGTAGGTATAATTTATAGAAGGAATGCATAAGGAGCACTTGGAGGATTCACCATTCAGCCCGTGGGAATTTGTCTTCCTGGCCCGTTTAAATTGTAATTTTTTATTTTTGAACTTATTTGGCATACATTTGTCTTTATTGTATGGATTATATAATTGCATCATGCATTAGATTGTGTGGTTAAGGTTAGATGTATGTTGGTGGATTATGGGTTGAAGAAATTCAACCAATTATTCAGAGAAAAAAGGCCTTCACAAGATCAAGCCCAAAGAAAGCCATGGCACAAAGAAGAGCCCACATTTAAAGGTATGATTTTGTAGGTACAAAAGTTAGTGGCAACATGGATTGATAATGTAGCAAGATTCCCTCCATTGATCCATTTAGGCATGACATTCATCTCCTCCCTAGGATGTGTACTTGTTTTCCTTGTTCTTGGCTATCCATTCTTTTTCATCCAAGGGCCACCATTCATTCATCCTTATGGAAACCCTAATCATCCACCCTAGGATTTTCTATTTAAGCATATGATTGGTGTTTGTAAACAACTTTTGGTCATTTATAAAACTACTATTTTCCTATTTTTCCAAGGTTGTTTCCTTAGGAGTTTTCCTTGGTTCCTTGAACCAAGTGGAGAAGCCCTCTATTGCTAACCTAGCTTGGGTTGCTAGGATAGCTCTTATCTTTTCCCTCGCCTCTCCATTAGGAGTAGGAGTTGAGGACGAAAATCCTGGCCTACGGTGGTTGTTTTTTCCTACGGGAAAATCGTTCACTCAAGAGCTTAAACCGTAAGATTGCTCTACGAGTCCGCCAAGGGTATTTCCTTTACTTTCTTGCCATCATTTTCACACACTTCCACTCTTTACATTTTGGTCACACTCCACACACACAAGTCACTTTTATATTATTGCATTTTATTTCCTTCATCTTCATCTCCATTTCTTCACTTTTCCACACATATTTCACACCTCTATTTCTCTTATTTTTATTGCATTTCATAGGTCATTTTCTTAGTCATATTCGGCCATTTCATATTCACACACCATCACCTCATTTTTCTTGCATTTATTTCCATGTTATTTCATCTCATTTTCTGTCATTTTCACTACCACACAACCGAGCACTTTCTTGAATATTTTGTAGGTTTGAACACAACCCTTTTCTAAGGGATTTGGTGTCATTTTCCCTTGGAGTGAAAGGATCTACAAGGTTCCTTTTGAACAAGGATAAATTTACGGGATGTCTAGGCTAGCGCATGGATAAAATGATGACCTCTAATAATAGGACGCCCATGGTATATATGTATATACACTACAAGAAAAATTTATCAAGATATTGTCAGAATGTAGGATAGATACAAACTAGTGCTCCTGAGGTAACGAATAAGATCATATGGTCAGCTGGACGAAAGTTTTCCCAAAGATTTGCTCTTATGGGAGTTGGTGTCGCTTATTAGTTTACAGGGATATTAGATACGGCGTTATTTTAGAAATGAGATGATTGTGTTAGAATACTTAAGGGAGAATGATTACAAGAGAAGTTAAGGGAAAGAAGGGTGTTACAACATACTTTATGGTATGGTGGGACGACTTAAAGAGGGAGAAGTAATTATCTCATACTTGTCTTTTTCTGAAATTATAAGTACTCCCTATAAAGCTATGTAGCTAAGATCGGAGATCAAGGCACTGCTTAGGCATGTTCGTGTTGACCTTTACTCGCAAGGGAAAACAATGAGATCAATCGGAGTTAGAGAATTAATAAATTTCGAAGACATTTAAGGGACTAGAGAATTTTATGTTAGGAGATACTTAAATTACTAGAACGAGCCGTTTCCCTAGGAAATGAGTTATGCCTTTAAAAAAAAAAACTATTCAGGAAAAGCTAAGCACCTTAAATTGAAAGTCATGTTTAAAGGATTAACGCCACATGGTGATGTTAGAAGAATGATGAATCGGTGGGAGTGGGTACCAATTATAGGAAATGTAACAAAGTAAGGGATTGTAAACTCTGTTAGTTTATGAGTGTCAGAGTTAAGAGATGAGTCTATAGTTAATACAGTTGAGTTAAGAACCACAGACATGGGACTTACTTCCAAGATGGAGGTAGGAACATCAATGTTCGGAGAACTATAAAGACAAACCGTAACGATGAGATGTTTCCAGGTTTGAGATATATAGGAAGATAAGCTTGAAATAGTATATCTAAGTGCAAAACTACTTCTACAACCTAAATTGCAATGTACCATGAACTTAAGAAAGTAACAACTTTAGCTCCTAGTCGGATCTGTTATGATCTTGAGAGTAGTTCGATAATATAGTTGAGGATTTTGTCAATGGGGACTTTAGATGTGAAACTCACAGTGGAACAGTTATATTAAACGACGAGTTTCTTGAGGAAAGTATGTGATTTTGGACGCTATGGATGAAGTAATTTATGGGAGGGCATTACTAGGGAAATGTAGAATCTAAGTCGTCACACCTTATGATTATGGTCACAGTTGATGAATTTACGTATAGGTATTTTGATGTGGAGTACATATGTTTCGGGTTATATGGATGTATAGGACTAAGTAGGAGAATCGTAAATAGTTTTAAAGTACTTTGGTATGGAAAAGTTGGAGATTTAACGAAAGTTTTATGTGTATGTTTTCTGGAAGATTTGGGCAGGTGATTTAAGGTTGATGATAAGTATACGATCATGCTGTACATTTTTGTACCTAAGTGATTAGTTGGGTGATTAGGTGTTTGATAAAAGCTATGTACATTAAGGTGGTTTTCTTATAAAGATTCGGTTAAATGTTCTAGTAGAGGATTTAAACATCGACCGAGACCTTATTTTACTGATTTAGCATGTTTAGTTAAGTTTAAATTTAGCACGAGGTATCCACACATGGTATGCCCTCCATTGAATGGAGTTAGCCGTCATTAAATGAGTTATACCAAAGAGGGTCAAAAGATAAATTTTTAAATCTTAATAAGTTTTAGTTAAGTATTCTGTAAGAAAGTCATCATCCAAAGTCTATGGACGATAAATTTTAGTTAAGTATTCTGGCAGAGAAACCCAGTTGTCCACGCTGCCTACGGTTTCAGTCGTCCACACTGAGTATTGTTTTAAACGTCCACGCCTTCTTAGATTTTGTCGTCCACGCCTCCTAAGGCTTTTGTCGTCCAAACCCGATAGAGAGAAACATCCTCCACTATTTAAATTGATGAAACCCAAGAAGAACTAAGTGAATATTTATTCCGAGAGAAATTAAGTGATAAAACCCGAGAGGAAATTCTCACACATGATAGTCTTCTGCTGAACGGGGTTAATCACCCTTATGCATGCATGATCAAAATATGAATAAAAGTTTAAATTTTATGGGATCTTAGAAGTATTGATTATTGAGACCTTAAAGTTAGTCTTATCGGGAGGTTAAGGGTTTGGATCAAGAACTAATCGTGAAATTTGAGCATAAGGCCAAATTAGATTAACTAGAAAGTTCAACTTGTGGTTGATTAATTGGAGATTTAGGAGCTTGTTAGTATTCGATGCATGGTCAAGAACATGTTGAGTTCAATTAGAAATAGTGAGTACGGTTATGAGGCTAATGTCGGGTGTTAAGTTTGGGAGTTTCGGCTTAAAGCCATAGAGATTGAGCCCAACTATGGATAGAATCATAGATCGTGGATAGAAAATTTAATTTTGGGGAAAGACGTAAGAAATGGACTCAAAGAGTATAAGATGACCATAGGTAGAGGAATAAGACCACTGTGCTGGGCAAATTTTGAGAACAAAATTTTGTTTAAGGAGGGAAAGATGTAACTGTAACAACCAGCACGTCGCCAGGTAATTATCCCGTGAAAAATTTTGGGGTGACTTGTAGAATGCGAAAATTTACGAAGTCTTAAGATGACGGGTATTACTTGTTTTAAGAGGAAAATTAGGTAATGACAAATATTGTAAACAAGTTAATTTTAATTGATATAAATAGAAAATGAAAAAGTCTAAAACCCTCACAAAACCCCCCCTCACTCTGTTTCATGTAGCCGACTCCCTCTCCTCCAAATTTCCCCTCGGCATTTCTCCTCCCAGCCGGCGATTCACACTCCACCAGCGGCTGATTCTTCGTTCATTCCTCCGAGCATTGAACCCTAGGTAAGGTTTAGATGATTCATTCATTAGATCTACGAGTTAGGGGTAGTCATTTGGTTAATGTTTGAGATTCTAGAATCGGCTAATGTTAGAACAATGGTAGCATTTGTAG
Source organism: Begonia masoniana (assembly GCA_022432975.1). Taxonomy (NCBI): domain Eukaryota; kingdom Viridiplantae; phylum Streptophyta; class Magnoliopsida; order Cucurbitales; family Begoniaceae; genus Begonia; species Begonia masoniana. The sequence continues at coordinate 13,894,936 of CM039505.1, read as the reverse complement.
GATTTTCGTATTAATAACTACGAATGGTGCATTTGTGATTGTTGGAGGTAGCAGGTTGAGAAATACTGAATGTTGGTTTAAGTTCTGATGGTTGAAGGATTTAAAATGCCATTGATGCTTTTGGAAATTAAGATATGCACTCAAGGTGTTCGATGGAATGCCTAATAACTATAAACCGAATTCATAGGAGGTTACTTTAGTTAGGAACTTAGCCAGTTTTGATTTCAGAATATCTAGGATTGATTTTAACATTGTAATGTGAAATGCCCTAGGTGAAGAAGGTCTAAAGAGAAGTGCACGGATTGCTAAAGAAGCCAGGTAAGTGAGTGTGTTAAGATTTCCGGCCATTAATGCCCTACATCACAAGGGTATTAGGTTGGTTTCATCTCTGATGTCTGGATTCTGTTTATGAAATTGTTTGTTCTGGTATGATTTTTGGGTTAATGTTATGATACGTTACCTGAAGTATGATTTTTTCCATAGTCTGATGATTTAAGTGTATTCATGCTCCTACATCATGATTTGTCTTCCAAGAATACGAAAAAGTTTTATGTACATGCTTCTCTTATGAATGGGATATGAATATGAAATACATGCAACCATGATTAAGCGAGGATTGGGGGCTGTTTGGCCATGTCATTTTCCAGAAAGGGACCAAGATTTCTGCCTGTAAGGGGGCCATGTACACGCACTCTGCCTACCCCCTTCGGCACAAACCCTCCCTGATTCATGTTATTTAAATGATGAACAAGAACATGAAAAGAACAAGAACATGAAAGAACAAGAACATGAAAAGAACAAAAACATGAAAAGAACAAGAACATGAGAAGAACAAGAACGAGTAAAAGAACATGTATATGTCACTATCCATTCATTGGACCATGATTTCTATCCGAGAGGACCATGTACACGCACACAATGAATCAATGAGTAAGAATATGTATATGTCATGTAAGGTACGAGATAAGAACATGATTATGATTTCTTTCAAAGCATGCATTCATGAGTACTATATATTGGACTCCTTACTAAGCATTAGGCTTATAGTTTAAACTTTATGATGTAGGTGACGAGTTGGAAGGTGAGGACTTTAAACCGAATGATGATGTTTAAGTTTGATTGCTGGTTGATGCTCATGGCGTGGATTATGTGGCTGGGAAGCGATTTTAACCCGTGGAGTGTTGCTCGTAACATGTTTTAGTAAGGTTTATGATACTGAAGTATAATATAATAAAGTTTCCTTGTGATGATGAATACTGGGATTGTCTGGTACAATTCCATGTTTAAAGAAGATTTTTAAGTCTAAAGATTCATCTGTGTTTCTGTAACACTCCGAGTTTACTGAACCCGGTTTGTTACTCATAACCCGAATATTACTAAGAAAACTTGGACCAAATTTAAAACTTCGTACAAAAATTCGAAATTTGGACATTTGTTAAAACATGTAAGCTTACAGCAGAAATCGTTTAAACAAAAATAAAACTAACCAAAAACCATATAAAAAAAAAACGTTGGAAATGTTGAGAAACAATCGATTAAGAAGCAAAGGTTTAACCCGTGAAAATACTTTGAAGGTTGGAAAAGTCAAACTCGTCGTCCGCTGAACAAGGTCAACGAAGGGGGAAGGCTATTTGAAGACTTCATCCGGTCGCTAAACGACAAAACATAAAATTTGGTCATCCGGTCAGTCTAACAGGGACATCCACCGGTGACGTCAGCCGGATGATCTCCTCATCCGAACGACTTTTCTCTATATCTACCGGTGACGTCAGCCGGATGATCTCCTCATCCGAACGAATTTTCTCTATATCTACCAGTGACGTCAGCCGGATGATCTCCTCATCCGAATGACTTAACCCTTATCATCTGACGAGCAAAAACTCGACATCACCGGACGACTAAAACACTCGACATCATCTGATAGCTTTATTAAACTCACATTCCGATAAAGACAGACACAACTCTAACTACAAGAAGAAATTTTCTTGCCTCTCCAAGACCTTTCAAAAACGATTCAAACCATTTCATTAATCAAATCCAGTAAACCCAACACTTAAAACTCAACAGGTTACTAGAATCAATAATATTCAGATTGTATTCGAAATGCTAAAATCTCTACTGTCATGAAAACTCGACCTACTCAGACTAGATCATTATCAACTAAACCTCAACACCTACTGACACCAGTTAACCCGCCTCATCAGTTTACCAAGCCGAGACATGGATGTGCTCCTCCAACCACACCTAATCGTCTGTGTACTCAGGAAATTCACCTGTGGTATCCTCAACACCTACATCACAAAACTCATCTATTAGCCTAATGCTAAGTAAGTAAAGCAATAATGAAATGATATGCTGAAACAAAATCCTAAATATGCAGTTTCTACTTTCTCATCTCGGTTGTACTTCGTTTGTTTACTGATCAGATCCCATGATTCCCTTGGGAGTGGGATCAGTTCTCCCAATGTCTACATCCTCTTCATTAATTAAGGGGCGGATGAGATCCCTTAATAACTGTTCAGATCCCTCAATTCCCTTGGGAGTGGGATCAGTTCTCCCAATGTTATAAATCCTCTTCATCAGTTAAGGGGTGGATTAGTTCCCTTAACCGCCAATGCCCGTCAATCTGAACTTGCCTCTCCACATGATACATGAAAATTCATTTTCGTTTTCTTTCAAATTTATGATGCATGACATACAGAAAATACTCAAACATGCAAAAACCTACTGTTTTGTGATGTAGGCCCGAGGGCACACACAATACTTTACTTACCTGGTCTCCTGGAAATCGCTCGGCTATAGGCTACTCCAGTAATCTGCTCACCTTGGTTGGGGAAAATCGGAGGGGAATCGCCTAGAGGATGTCCGCCGAGCTGAGAGGTAAGAGTAATAAAATAGTGGCGGCTAAACCTCACTAAACATTTCCTTAAATACGTTATCCACAATATAAATTTGCAATTACCATCTTGCCCCTGCCTAGTCACTTAATAACCTAATCAACATTTCACTAAATTTTAAACCATAAGATTATATACCTCCGTTTAATAACTTATTTTGATTTATATTGAAACCGGGTGTTACAATCTACCCTCCTTAAAACAATTTTGTCCTCAAAATTCAGTATCTGAATAATTCTGGATGTTGGTCCATCATGTCCTGCTGGCGCTCCCAGGTTGTCTCCTCTACATTCTGGTTGTGCCATAAGACTTTCACTAGTGGAACCTCTTTGTTGCGTAATACCTTCACTGCGTAATCCAAGATCTTTACTGGTTTCTCTTCATAGGCAAGGGTAGGACAAATTTCGAGGTCTTGCTGTTCCATGATTTGGTTGGGATCCCTTATGCACTTTTTCAACATAGAAACATGGAATACGTCATGTATTCCTTCCATAGAAGCTGGTAGCTGCAACAGATAGGCTGCTCTCCCAACTCTTTTAAAAATAGTGAACGGTCCAATAAATCTGGGGTTCAACTTGCCTTTCTTCCCGAATCTGACAACTCCTTTAAATGGTGATACTCTAAGGAAAACTTCATCACCTACTTCAAACTCTAATTCTCTTCGTCTTTTATCAGCATAACTCTTCTGGCGGCTTTGAGCTGTCAAAATTTTCTGTCGGATGAGGGCAACCTTCTCCACAGTTTGTTGCACAATATTAGGACCAAGCAATTGTGCTTCACCAACTTCATCCCAGTACAAAGGAGATCTGCATTTTCGTCCATATAAGGCTTCATACGGTGCCATTCCTATTGTTGCTTGAAAATTGTTATTGTAAGAGAACTCGACCAGTGGTAAATATCTACTCCAAGATCCTTGAAAATCCAATACGCATGCTCGGAGCATATCTTCTAAGGTCTGAATAGTCCTCTCGGATTGTCCATCCGTTTGAGGGTGGAAGGCTGTGCTAAAATTAAGCTGTGTTCCCATAGCCTTGTGCAGACTTTTCCAAAACTTAGATGTAAATCTGGAGTCTCGGTCTGAAACTATTGAACTTGGAACTCCATGCAATCTGACAATCTCTTGCATGTACAATTCAGCAAGCTGATCCATTGAGTAAGTTATCTTAATTGGCAGAAAATGAGCAGATTTGGTTAGACGGTCAACTATAACCCAGATTGCATCATGCCCCTTTGCTGTCCTAGGTAGTCCAACGACAAAATCCATTGTTATTTGTTCCCATTTCCATTCAGGAACTGGTAAGGGTTGCAATGTCCCTGAGGGTCTGCCAGCAAGTCAAGGCTGAACATCAGAGACCCTCAGGGACATTGCAACCCTTACCAGTTCCTGAATGGAAATGGGAACAAATAACAATGGATTTTGTCGTTGGACTACCTAGGACAGCAAAGGGGCATGATGCAATCTGGGTTATAGTTGGCAGACCAGACATGACTCCACATACTCCGCCACACTTCTCTTCATACCTGGCCACCAATAATGCTGCTTGAGATCTCTGTACATTTTCGTACTTCCAGGATGAACTGAAAATCTGGAGGAATGTGCCTCAGATAGGATCTCCTTCCTAAGCTCAGTATCAGCCGGAACAAACCATCTATTTCGAAACTTGAGAATTCCATCAGCTAAGCAGTTGAAATCCGACTTATCAGTGGAATCTATGCACAACCTATACTTATTACTCTCAGTGTCATTCATTTGGACCTCTTTTATTTTCTCCAAAATAGTTAGCCTCAAAGACATGGCCGAAAGCATGGCTGACACACTTGGCACAGCTTCCAGGTTAAATCTTTGGAATTCTGTCTCTAAAGCTATCGGTATGTCTAGAGTCAAAGTAGAAACTAAAGGAGTCACTCTACTCAAAGCGTCTGCCACTGCATTCGCCTTGCCAGGGTGGTACTTGATCTCAAAATCATAATCTTTGACAAACTCTAACCACCTACGTTGCCTCATATTCAGTTCTTTTTGCTTGAAGATGTACTTCAGGCTCTTATGATCCGAAAATATCTCACAGGATTGTCCATACAAGTAATGCCTCCAAATTTTAAGTGCAAATACAACTGCAGCTAATTCTAAGTCATGGGTAGGGTAGTTCTTCTCATGCGTTTTCAACTGTCTAGAGGCATAAGCTATTACTTTACCACCCTGCATTAACACACCACCAAGACCAATTTTGGAAGCATCACAGTAAATACTAAATTTACCATCTTCAGCTGGAAGGGTTAAAATTGGAGCATTGGTTAGTTTCTGTTTCAAGGTCATAAAACTATGTTTACATTCATCAGTCCATATATACTTCACATTCTTCCTGGTTAACTTAGTAAGGGGCGTAGCGATCTTTGAAAATCCTTCAATGAACTTTCTGTAATACCCTGCAAGTCCAAGGAAACTTCTGATATCCGTAGCATTCTTCGGTTGGGGCCATCCCTTAACTGCTTGAACCTTAGCTGGATCCACAGATATACCATCTCCAGAGATGACATGTCCTAAAAAGTGAACCTGGTCCAACCAAAATTCACACTTGGAAAATTTGGCATAAAGTTAGTGCCTTCTCAATACTTCTAACACTAAACTCAAATGTTTTGCATGCTCATCCTTAGTGCTAGAATAGATTAGGATGTCGTCTATGAATACAATAACAAACTTGTCCAAATACTCGTGAAACACCCTATTCATGAGATCCATGAAGGCTGCTGGTGCGTTTGTCAAACCAAAAGACATAACCAAAAACTCATAATGTCCATATCTTGTGCGAAAGGCAGTCTTTGGGATATCTTCAGATTTAACCTTCAACTGGTAATAACCGGACCTAAGGTCAATCTTAGAGAAAACCCTTGCACCCCTAAGTTGGTCAAATAAGTCATCAATCCTCGGCAAAGGGTATTTGTTTTTGACAGTTAACTTATTCAATTCTCTATAATCAATGCACATACGCATTGATCCATCTTTCTTTTTGACAAAAAGAACAGGTGCTCCCCATGGTGAAAAGCTAGGGCGTATGAACCCCTTCTCCAACAAATCCTCCAACTGTTTCTTCAATTCTTTAAGTTCTGTTGGTGCTAGTCTATATGGATTTTTGGACACAGGCTCGGCACCGGGGTAAACATCTACCACAAATTCAATTTCCCTATCTGGTGGCAAGCCGGGAAGGTCATCTAGGAATACTTCAGGGAAGTCTTGGACAACTAAGACATTTTTGGGGCTTGATTTTTCTACTAGTTGTGTGTCTAAAACACTGGCCAAAAAGCACAGATACTCTCTGCATGGGGAGGGTTTACAATTGACAGAAGTCATCACAGTCATTTCCTTACTCTTCTTCAGAGCTTGGAAAGTATGGTTTAAACCTCCAGGGGGTTGAAAACTAACAATTCCAGTCCTACAATCTATTGTGGCAAAATGCTTAAACAACCAATCCATCCCTAAGATTACGTCAAATCCCGTTATGTCCATAATGATGAGATCGGCAGGCAAATTCATGTTTCCTACTAATACAATGCTATCAAGCATCACTTGGTTAGAGTGCATGCGTTCACCAGAGGGTAATGCTACATTAAACACATGCCCAGAGGAAGTGAACCGTACATCTAACTTATCAGCAAAAGTAGAGGCTACAAAAGAATGTGTTGCACCTGAATCTATCAAAGTAAAAGCAGGGATAGAGTTAACCAATACAGTACCTGATACCACAGCAGGCTGGTCCTCATCACCTGACTCCATCATGGAGAATATTCTTGGCTTAACCTTGGCAGGTCCGCCCTTCAGGGCTGGGCAGTCTCTGATGATATGGCCGACTTTATTGCAGTTGAAGCAACGGGTGATTCTAGGCTTTGGGCAATCCCTGAACGAGTGTCCAACCTCTTCGCAGTTAAAACACTTATTTGTTCCAAATCTGCACTCGCCCGGGTGGTTCTTCGAACACTTTGGGCATTGAGGAAACATCTTAGTGTCTGGTACTTTCTTTCCCATTCCTTGACTATACTGGCCCTCACTTGGCCTCTTCACTCCTCTCTGTTGTTGGGGTTGAACAAACTTTCGTGGGGCTTCCTTCGGCCCTGAACATTTCATCTCGGCCTCCTCCACCTCCAAGGCTGTGGACACAACTTCACTAAAAGGCAAACCTCTAAAACCTGAATACTTGACCCCTCTGTACACCTCTGGCTTCAGTCCATTCATAAATTGAAACACCTTATCCTCGTTTCTGTGAATAAAGTGTCCAGCGAATCTGGAAAGAGACTCAAATTGTCTAACATACTCAGCCACAGACCCTGTCTGCTTCAAGTTCATGAACTCCACCTTCTTCGCGGCCTGAACCGTGCTGTTAAAATATTTCTCAAAGAAGGTGTCCTTAAACTGAGACCAAGTCATAGCCAAAATATCAGTGGTGGTCTCAATTGTCTCCCACCAAAGCTGGGCATCTCCAGCAAAATGAAACGTTGCCAGGGTGACCTTATCTCCTTCTCCAACGTTGGCACATCGAAGCATGCTTTCAATCTTCCTCAACCATTCTTTGGCAACAATCGGGTTAGATGATCTTCCATCAAATGTGGGTGGTTGAAGCCTGCGAAATCGGTCCCCTGAATGCTCATTGCCATGGCCCGAGTTGGCACTTCCTTGTGCTTCTCGGTTCAATAACACTCCTAATTGGTCGGACTGTTGTCGCACTATGTCAGTCTGCTGACGCACCAAATCTGTCAACTGCCTAATCACACTAGGCTCCTCTTCACCTCTTACATTTGGCATTTCTCTAGGTACTCTAGGTCTTCCTGGGCGTCTAGCCATTATACTGGATTCCTGTGTAAGGTTAATTACTTTCATAAACATCTAATTACTAAGGCTAACATAAACACTTACAGTCGTTGGAGTACTTCCATGCAACGATTGGCACTGATGAGTAATCTTTTGAACGGTTTAACTGAATGTCTCTGATACCAAACTGTAACACCCCGAGTTTACTTAACCCGGTTTGTTACTCATAACCCAAATATTACTAAGAAAACTTGGACCAAATTTAAAACTTCGTACAAAAATTCGAAATTTGGACATTTGTTAAAACATGTAAGCTTACAGCGGAAATCGTTTAAACAAAAATAAAACTAACCAAAAACCATATAAAAAAAAACGTTGGAAATGTTGAGAAACAATCGATTAAGAAGCAAAGGTTTAACCCGTGAAAATACTTTGAAGGTTGGAAAAGTCAAACTCGTCGTCCGCTGAACAAGGTCAACGAAGGGGGAAGGCTATTTGAAGACTTCATCCGGTCGCTAAACGACAAAACATAAATTTGGTCATCCGGTCAGTCTAACAGGGACATCCACCGGTGACGTCAGTCGGATGATCTCCTCATCCGAACGACTTTTCTCTATATCTACCGGTGACGTCAGCCGGATGATCTCCTCATCCGAACGACTTTTCTCTATATCTACCAGTGACGTCAGCCGGATGATCTCCTCATCCGAATGACTTAACCCTTATCATCTGACGAGTAAAAACTCGACATCACCGGACGACTAAAACACTCGACATCATCTGATAGCTTTATTAAACTCACATTCCGATAGAAGACAGACACAACTCTAACTACAAGAAGAAATTTTCTTGCCTCTCCAAGACCTTTCAAAAACGATTCAAACCATTTCATTAATCAAATCCAGTAAAACCAACACTTAAAACTCAACAGGTTACTAGAATCAATAATATTCAGATTGTATTCGAAATGCTAAAATCTCTACTGTCATGAAAACTCGACCTACTCAGACTAGATCATTATCAACTAAACCTCAACACCTGCTGACACCAGTTAACCCGCCTCATCAGTTTACCAAGCCGAGACATGGATGTGCTCCTCCAACCACACCTAATCGTCTGTGTACTCAGGAAATTCACCTGTGGTATCCTCAACACCTACATCACAAAACTCATCTATTAGCCTAATGCTAAGTAAGTAAAGCAATAATGAAATGATATGCTGAAACAAAATCCTAAATATGCAGTTTCTACTTTCTCATCTCGGTTGTACTTCGTTTGTTTACTGATCAGATCCCATGATTCCCTTGGGAGTGGGATCAGTTCTCCCAATGTCTACATCCTCTTCATTAATTAAGGGGCGGATGAGATCCCTTAATAACTGTTCAGATCCCTCAATTCCCTTGAGAGTGGGATCAGTTCTCCCAATGTTATAAATCCTCTTCATCAGTTAAGGGGTGGATTAGTTCCCTTAACCGCCAATGCCCGTCAATCTGAACTTGCCTCTCCACATGATACATAAAAATTCATTTTCGTTTTCTTTCAAATTTATGACGCATGACATACAGAAAATACTCAAACATGCAAAAACCTACTGTTTTGTGATGTAGGCCCGAGGGCACACACAATACTTTACTTACCTGGTCTCCTGGAAATCGCTCGGCTATAGGCTACTCCAGAAATCTGCTCACCTTGGTTGGGGAAAATTGGAGGGGAATCGCCTAGAGGATGTCCGCCGAGCTGAGAGGTAAGAGTAATAAAATAGTGGCGGCTAAACCTCACTAAACCTTTCCTTAAATACGTTATCCACAATATAAATTTGCAATTACCATCTTGCCCCTGCCTAGTCACTTAATAACCTAATCAACATTTCACTAAATTTTAAACCATAAGATTATATGCCTCCGTTTAATAACTTATTTTGATTTATATTGAAACCGGGTGTTACAGTTTCTTAAGTCTTCCGCTACGTATGTTAAGTTTTATATTACAAGATGATTTCTGTGAATTAAGATGTGAGGTTACTTGTAGAGTTAGTTCCAGAGAGTTAGCCGAACGTTCGCCTGGGAGGGCGATTGATCGGTTGTCTATGTATTCTGTTTTGTAAGTGAAAATAGTCGTCCAAAGTTATAATGAGTCATCGTCCATAGTTGAGGTAGGATTTGATAAGTGAAGACAGTCGTCCAAAACAGTCGTCCAAAGTTATCGTCTAAAGTTGTTGTCCAGAGTTGGAATGATGATGTCATGTGGGTATCACGTGGTCTGTGGACGATAAGCTTAAGTAAGTCTATGGACGTCGGTCTGTGAACGATAAGCTTAAGTAAGTCTATGGACGTTGGTCTGTGGACGATAAGATTAAGCAACCCATGAGTATGTAGTCATGTGGACCATGGACGGGTAAGTCACATGGTCTGTGGACGATAAATTAAGTATGTCTATGAACCTCGTCTGTGGACGATGAAGTCACTTGATCAGAGAGCATTAATGATTTACAATCAGTGGACGAAAATGCCAAAGTAGTCCGTGGACAATTAAGTCGATTGATTTTATGAGCAAGATTGTTCCCGATTTTATGTCGTCCAACTCCGAGGATTAATACGCTGTCAGATATATGAAAGAGTCGAGTTCTGAGAATTTAAGGTTTTAGTTTTTTGTTCTTTTACCTGTCAACGAGTTTTTAAAAAAAAAAGTTTACAAGTAGTTGTTTTAAGATTTAAATTACTGAGTTATGTTGCCTAAGTTGAATATCCACGAGTTTTCCTTTAAAAAAAAAAGAAGTTATATCCTTAGTTTTCACGTGTAAAGGTATAACAAGTCATGAAGTTGTGTATTTTGTCTCGGCTTAGTTTTGGGTCGTTACAGTAACATCCAGCACGTCGCCAGGTAATTATCTCGTGAATAATTTTGGTGACTTGTAGAATTTTAAAATTTACGAAGTCTTAAGATGACAAATATTACTTGTTTTAAGAGGAAAATTATGTAATGGCAAGAATTGTAAATAAGTTAATTTTAATTGATATAAATATCAAATGGAAAAGTCTAAAATCCTCACAAAATCCCCCCTCACCCTGTTTCATGTAGCTGACTCCCTCTCCTCCAAATTTGCCCTCGGCATTTCTCCTCCCAGCCGACGATTCACCCTCCACCAGCAGTTGATTCTTCATTCATTCCTCCGAGCATTGAACCCTAGGTAAGATTTAGATGATTCATTCATTAGATCTACGAGTTTGGGGTAGTCATTTGGTTAATGTTTGAGATTCTAGAATCGGCTAATGTTAGAACAATGGTAGCATTCGTAGGATTTTCGTATTAATAACTACGAATGATGCATTTGTGATTGTTGGAGATAGCAGGTTGAGAAATACTGAATGTCGGTTTAAGTTCTGGTGGTTGAAGGATTTAAAATGCCATTGATGCTTTTGGAAATTAAGATATGCACTCAAGGTGTTCGATGGAATGCCTAATAACTATAAACCGAATTCTTAGGAGGTTACCTTAGTTAGGAACTTAGCCGGTTTTGATTTCAGAATATCTAGGATTGATTTTAACATTGTAATGTGAAATGCCCTAGGTGAAGAAGGTTTAAAGAGAGGTGCACGGATTGCTAAGAAAGCCAGGTAAGTGAGTGTGTTAAGATTTTCGGCCATTAAGGCCCTACATCACAAGGGTATTAGGTTGGTTTCGTCTCTGATGTCTGGATTCTATTTATGAAATTGTCTGTTCTGGTATGATGTTTGGGTTAATGTTATGATATGTTACTTGAAGTATGATTCTTTCCATAGTCTGATGATTTAAGTGTATTCATGCTCCTGCATCATTGTAACACCCAGCTTTTTTCGATATTATTATTTTATTATAATATGACATTTTTGTAAATATGTCAAATCAAGCTCGTTTTACGAAAAGAAAGCGTTAATGGGATCCTAATAATCAATATGGATTTTAGGAAAATTATGGGATTTTTCGGAGTAATAACGCTATATTTCGAGTAATTACATTTCTCGAAATATAGAAGATGTTTTGGTAAAAATAGTAAACGTGGTCCGATTTGCGAACGGACAGTTTTAATAAATCCCAAATAATAAGTTGGACTTATTGGTGAAATAAGGACATTTGGAGAAAACCGAATCGCTAGTCGATTAATGAAACGAAGGACGAAACAAAAAGAATTAAGTATGAAGGGCAAAATGGTCATTTAAGCAATCAATATTATTAATAAGGCAAATGCCTTAATCGATTTTTCATTCTCTGAAAAAATCGATTTCCAGAGAACAAAGTTCTCTCATTCTCTCTCGACTCTCCCTCTCTGCCGTCAACGTTCTCTCCACGCCGGCGGTCCGTTCGTCCTTCGTTCTTCACGTTTTCTCCTCCAATCGACGCTCTAGGTATGAATCTATGATCTTAGAGCGTTAGTTTTCAGTTTTTGCGAAGTTTAACGGATAGGGTTTACGATTAAGGTTTCGTCAAAAATGCGAATTAGGGTTCGAAATCGATAGGTTGTCGTAGTTTATGGAAGTATTGAACGTAAGGGACGTTATTGGATGAATTTATACCGATTTGTGTGAAATGTTAAAATTGGAGAATTTAGGGATTTTTGGGAAAAACTCGTAATTGGGATTTGAGGTGCCGAGCGCGTAGTTGCTCGAGGGAATAGCTCGATGAATTGGATTAGAGCTTTAGGAAATTCCTTAGTTAAGGATTTTGTTAGTTTAGTACATTAAATTGTTTTAAGCTCGTTTTAACGACAATTTGGTGAAACTGCTTAGGTGAACAATGCTCGTGGACGGAGCTTGAGCTGCAACGGACACGAGGTAAGTTCTCGTGATCTTCTCTGGCCGATTGGCCTACACCGTACGTCGAAGTCGTCTCGAGGAGTTTTAGTGATGCATTTGTTTAAATTTTTTTGGTTGGGTAGTTAGGTTAGTCGTTTATAGATTATGTTTGTTTATCGTCTTGATGGTACACATGCTGGTTGTTTACTTTATGCATTTGACTGCTCATGCATCGCGTCTGTTAAAGCATATGTTTAAGAGAACGAACGAAATGAATCTACGTAATCTGTTATCTGGTCACGGCGAGGTGGTTCAGCCCTCGGTGACATTCTGTCTGCGACCTAATTAAAAAGTAAAATAAACCAACAAAATGAATCTACGTAATCTGTTATCTGGTCACGACGAGGTGGTTTAGACCTCGGTGAAAATCTGTCTGCGACGTAATGAATCTAAATCTGAATCTGTTATCTGCATGAATCTAAATTTGAATCTGTTATCTGCATGAATCTGAATTTGAATCTGTTATCTGCATGTTTTATGAAAGACATACGCATCTGCACGCATTTGCATTTACGGGACTTGCTGAGATTTTATCTCATAGTGTATTCGTATGGTGTAGGTGACATTGAGGCAGGTGAGGATGAGATCCCTCCACCTGAGGAATGAGGCAGTTGACGGAGGATGGCCTGCTGTGGTGTGCTGGCGCAGTCGATGCTTAACCGACCCGTGGGGATGTAGGTATATGTTTTGGGGACACGAAATGAACTGTATAGTTAGAACATTATAGGATGTTTGGATCTGTTAGTTGATAGGTTTTAAACGTTTTCGGAAATCTATTTTATAAACTATTTTTTGTAAAGTTTTTATGGAATTGCTGGATGATTTTAATAGGAGGAATTGTACGGTTTTAAACATATCTACGAAGTTTGTTTTCACGAAAGTTTGTTATGTTTTAAACACGTTTTAATGTAGGTTTATTTCGTTAAGTTGGAATTTGATAATTTGGGATGAGAGTTAAGTTGTGTTGAAATGTCTAGAGTTTATGGCGTACAAGGATGGAAAAATGCATGTGAATGGATGAAGTTTTGTTCTCTGGAAATTGGATTCCAGAGAGCAAACTGAATGATCGCTGCACTCTGGAATCCAGAGTGTGCAGCGATCGTTTGCTGCAGCAATGCAGCGACCGATCGCTGCTGCGTTGCACCAATGCAGCGCTCGATCGCTGCAACGTTGCAGCGATCGATCGCCCCTCTCCCCTATCGGGCTTTTGACAGTTCTGCCCTCCCCCTTTAATTGTTTTGTTTCAATTAATTTTAAGTGTTTTATTAATTGTTTTAAATTGTTTTAGTTTATAAATGGTTTAAACGTAGACTTAAATTCCGATTTTGGTTTAAATTCCGCTTAGAGTTTATGTAAAGTATAAGGATAATAAAAAAAAAAAAATATGTACGGGTTATTGGGTACAGTCTTAGGGTCGCTACAATTATGGTATCAGAGCCTGTACCCAACCAGAAATGTGACCAACGAGGACGTTCGGCCCCCGAGGGGGGTGATTGTGATGACCCAAATATGCACGTATGGGTACGATGGCTGCACGAACCGGAACCCAGATGGCGGTACGTCTGCGCGGGCGAACCGGAAGGTGACAGGTCGTAAAGAGGGGGTCGTCACAATCCCACATCGCTTGGGGAAGTATATGGAAATGAAACATATGTAAAGAGACCCTCCCAACATAGCAAGACGCGTTTTGGAGCACAATTGGCAACGGATCTCATAAGAACTCTGAAGTTAAAAGTGCTTCGGCGAAAGCAGTTTCAGGTTGGGTGACTTTCTGGGAAGTTCTCGCCAAACAAAGCCGTGAGGGGAGGATATTGGGCTACGGCCCAATCCCAGAGCGGACAATATCTTGCTGGGAAAAGGGGTCGTTACAATCATGATTTGTCTTCTAAGAATACGAAAAAGTTTTATGTACATGATTCTCTTATGAATGAGATATGAATATGAAATGTACGCAACTATGTTTAAGTGAGAGTTGGGGGCGGTTTGGCCATGTCACTATCCAGAAAGGGACCGAGATTTCTGCCTGTAAGGGGGCCATGTACACGCACTCTGCCTACCCCCTTCGGCACAAACCCTCCCTGATTCATGTTATGTAAATGATGAACAAGAACATGAAAAGAACAAGAACATGAGAAGAACAAGAACGAGTAAAAGAACATGTATATGTCACTTGTAACACCCGACATTTCGGCCAGGTGATTTTCTGACCATTTTCATTGTCACCCTCTTATTTAACCTTTATGATTTAAAATTTAATGTTAAGATAAATTATTACAAGTTAAGTAAAAATAGGTTGGGTGGCAGTTTTGTAAATTAAAATCGATGGATTTAGTATAAATAGGAATTGGAAACCTTAAATCTCATTTATTGCCAATGTAGCCGACATTCCCTCTCGGCGATTTCTTCTCTCCCAAGTTCTTGCTCTCGGCTACCAGAACTTTCCTCTGCCGACGACCGGTTTCGAGCCTGCTTTTCTCTGCAAATCCACACCCGAGGTATGAAATGGACAATGTAGTCACTCATTAGTAAATAGAGCTCTGTTCTCAGCTCGGCACTGAGTTCGGATTTTTAGCAGTGGCCGAGCAGTTTGTGATTTTCTTAATCTGAGAGTAGAAATGTCATCCCGAATCGATTCTGAGCATTTTAAGTAACCAACTCGGATTTAATCAATGGTAAAACCTGTCCACCTAGTTTCGGATTTCAGGCTGCAGTGTGTCAAACAGAGGAATCGGAATGACTTTAGCTATTAGATCCTAGGATGGTTTATGATTAGGACTATTAGGACTTTGTTTTAACTACTGTAATGTACATGTTTTAGGTTAAGGAGTTTAAAGGAAAGAAGCTCAGATTGCTAAGGAATCCAGGTAAGTGAATGTGTTAAGATTTCCGGCCACTAGGGCCCTACACCGCAAGGGTATTAGGAAATCACTGAAATGTTAACTTGTTGACTATGATTTGTTATTTCCACGACATGAAGAAGTTGTGAAGGTAAATGTAAAGTTACAGGATGTTCTACTTGTCCTTATGATATGACTTTTCTCTGTGAACCTCATGTCTATGCATTATGCCCACATTTATGATTAAGTAGAGAACATGAAAAGTAAATGTAACCATGATTAAGTGCAGAACGGGGAAAAGACTATGCTATGTATGACTCGCGAATTCTCCCACTGGTGGAGGCCGAGTAATGATATGTATGACTCGCGAAATCTCCCACTGGTGGAGGCCGAGTAATGATATGTATGGCTCGCGAATTTTCCCACTAGGGAGGCCGAGTGATGTATCATGGTTGCCGCGATAGGCAAATGATTATGTATGACTGCCGCGATAGGCAAATGACTATGTACCCCTGTCTTCCTCCCTCGTTCCCTGCCTTAATACATGTTATGTAAAAGATAAAGATGAACACGAATGATGAATGGTTTATGAACTTATGTCTCTTTAAATTGTGTACTCATGTATATCTGACAGCATGCATTCCTTACTAAGCTTTAGGCTTATAGTTAAACCTTATGGTGTAGGTGAAGAAGGTTCAGGTGAGGATGTTATGTTCAAAGAGGATGCTTAAGGCTGGTTGCTGGAGGATGTTCAAGGTGACAGTGTGGGACTGGAGAGGCGACTTATGACCCCTGGTTAAGACTCTTATGTTACAGTATGTTAAAGGACATGGTAGCTTAAGTAGGATGAGATTATTTTAAAACGTTGAGCTTTGAAACTGTCTAGTGGAATCATTGAGTCAGGGAATGATTATATAGATTTATAAATGATCTGTTGCTTAAGTCTTCCGCTATATGCATTTTGAATGAGTTGTGTATTCTTTCTGTTGGGAGGAGTCATTTGATGATTTAGTGTTCTCTACCGTAAGACGGAAGCCGGATGAGGCAATCTTCCGGCTGACGTCATCGGCAGATGCCGAGAGTTAATTGTTTGTTGGTTTAGTCTTCCGGCTGACGTCATCGGCAGATGCCGAAGGGTAGTTGTTTGTTGGTTTAGTCTTCCGGCTGACGTCATCGGCAGATGCCGAAGGGTAGTTGTTTGTTGGTTTAGTCTTCCGGCTGACGTCATCGGCAGATGCCGAAGGATAGTTGTATGATGGTTTAGTCTTCCGGATGACGTCACCGGAAGATGTAAAATATGTTTTGTCGTTTAGCGACCGGAAGATGTAAAATATGTTTTGTCGTTTAGCGACCGGAAGATGTAAAATGTGTTTTGTCGACTCGCGACCGGATGATGTTTTAATTTAGCACGCGAGACCCACGTGCCCACCGGAAGATGTCTCCTTTTAGGCGATGTTAAGCGAGTCACGCGTAATGCACGTGATGACCGGACGACTAAATTTCTGAGGGTTGTTAACGCATGCAACCCATGCAAACCCGAGTGGTATTAAGTTAAGAGAATTGAGGGCACCTCCTCTTTTCCCGAAATTGTCAAGAAGCCAATGACCGGGTCTAGTCGCTCGACTCTATGAAGGTTGAGCCGACGAGGCGTGGGAAGTCGGGCACGAGAGGGTTCGTCTTCCTTAATGGTTCTGCGTTTCTATTACCAGTTTTTTTTAAATAAAAAGGGTATATGTAAAATGTGAAAGTCTGTTGAGAGATAGTAAGTGAATGTAATAATAGTAAAAGTCAAGCAAACGATTATTGAAAGAATATGAACACGTGACAGCTCCTAGCCGGGGTCGTTACATCACTGTCCATTCATTGGACCATGATTTCTGTCCGAGAGGACCATGTACACGCACACAATGAATCAATGAGTAAGAATATGTATATGTCATGTAAGGTGCGAGATAAGAATTGGATTATGATTTCTTTCAAAGCATGCATTCATGAGTACTATATATTGCACTCCTTACTAAGCATTAGGTTTATAGTTTAAACTTTATGATGTAGGTGACGAGTTGGAAGGTGAGGACTTCAAACCGAATGATGATGTTTAAGTTTGGTTGCTGGATGATGCTCATGGCGTGGATTATGTGGCTGGGAAGCGATTTTAACCCGTCGAGTGTTACTCGTAACATGTTTTAGTAAGGTTTATGATACTAAAGTATAAATAAAATAAAGTTTCCTTGTGATGATGAATACTGGGATTGTCTGGTACAATTTTATGTTTAAAGAAGATTTTTAAGTCTATAGATTCATCTGTTTTTCTTAAGTTTTCCGCTACGTATGTTAAGTTTTATGTTAAAAGATGATTTCTGTGAATTGAGATGTGAGGTTACTTGTAGAGATAGTTCCACAGAGTTAGCCGAACGTTCGCCTGGGAGGGCGATTGATCGGTTGTCTATGTGTTCTGTTTTGTAGGTGAAAATAGTCGTCCAAAGTTATGAATGAGTCATCGTCCATAGTTGAGGTATGATTTGATAAGTGAAGACAGTCGTCCTAAACAGTCGTCTAAAGTTGTCGTCTAAAGTTGTCGTCTAAAGTTGTCGTCCAGAGTTGGAATGATGAAGTCATGTGGGTATCATGTGGTCTGTGGACGATAAGCTTAAGTAAGTCTATGGACGTCGGTTTGTGGACGATAAGCTTAGGTAAGTCTATGGACGTTGGTCTGTGGACGATAAGATTAAGCAACCTGTGAGTAAGTAGTCACGTGGACCGTGGACGAGTAAGTCACGTGGTCTGTGGACGATAAATTAAGTATGTCTATGAACGTAGTCTGTGGACGATGAAGCCACTTGATCAGAGAGTGTTAATGATTTACAATCAGTGGACGAAAATGCCAAAGTAGTCCGTGGACAATTAAGTCGATTGATTTTATGAGCAAGATTGTTCCCGATTTTATGTTGTCCAACTCTGAGGATTAATACGCTTGTCGAGTTCTGAGAATTTAAGGTTTTAGTTTGTTGTTCTTTTACCTGTCCACAAGTTTTTAAAGAAAAAGTTTACAAGTAGTTGTTTTAAGATTTAAATTACTGAGTTATGTTGCCTGAGTTGAATGTCCATGAGTTTTCCTAAAAAAAAAAAAGAAGATATATCCTTATGAGTTTTCCTAAAAAAAAAAGAAGATATATCGTTAGTTTTCACGTGTAAAGGTATAAACAAGTCATGAAGTTATGTATTCTGTCTCGGCTTAGTTTTGTGTCGTTACATTTCGATCTAGCACTGGATATTTGCCTGATTGCCACCTTTTCCGTCGGCCTCTTCTGAGGAAGATTCACAGGTTGGTAGTTCCATTATTGAGTATTACGTATTTTACTCTACTTTCCGCTGCAATCGATATTGTTTTTGGGTTGTTTTCTCTGCTTCACTGAGAGGTTGCTGAACCATGCTCCTTGTTCCTGGTTAGCGAGGGATTTGCGGGACCAGTGGCGTGTCAGTTTACGTGGCACATCATTTTTTTTATATCAAATGCGATATTCCTGAATTACGAGATGATAATTATAAAGTGTGGAAGGATATAATTCTTCTTCACTTGGGGTGTATGGACATGGACTATGCTATATGGAAAGAAAAATCAATAATTACTTTGACCAGCACTCCTGATGAACTTGCTCTTTATGAACGCTGGGAACGTTCAAATCACCTTTGTGTGATGTTCATAAAGACCAAGATCGCTGCTGGTATCTGTGGTTCTGTCGATCAACATAATGATGTCGTGGCTTTACTAAAGACTATTGGTGAGCAATATGAGACTTCAAATAAAGCATTAGCTAGTAGTCTCATTATGAAATTTTTATCCTTAAAGCTCACTTCAGTAGCATGTGTGCGCGAGCACATCATTCAGATGAGAGACATTGCAGCTCAACTTAAGAAACTTGAGGTTGATATATTTGATTCATTCCTAGTGAACTATATTCTGAACACTCTTCCACAGGCATACGATTCTTTTAAGATCTCTTATGACATACATAAGGATAAATGGCCGATAAATGAGTTATTGACTATGTGTGTTCAAGAGAAAGGTCGGCTAACAATGGAAATGGGTGATAGTGCATTCATGATGTGATGTGCTTCAAGGCTTAATCACAAGGACCCGATCCAAAAAGCTAATTAACCTACTTACTCATTTTGTAGGTGACTATTTTAAGGATAAAGAGAAGCTCAGTCAGAGCCCTCAAGATAAGGAGAGAGCATTCCACACTTTAAGGTGGGAGATACCCAAGGTTACAACCAATCATGAAAAAGGAATTTGTCTTCCTTTATCCAAATAATGTAACTGTTCATTTTATTTGTTTTTATTGCCTTTTTTAGTAGTTCACGTTAATTTTAGGCGTCTCCATGCATGGGAGGGCACAATAGTAATTTCTAAAGATAAGGTTGGTTTGCCGACCGAATCACAAATATAAGGTTGACAAAATCAATTCGAATATGCGCGGCTAGATGCATTGAGCGTGCGGCCTAACCACTTGTGCATGCACACATGGAGGATGACCGAAATGCTCCTCTCATTGTTTTATTATTTCATTATTTTTTGCATTAGTTTTATCCTAAGTTGTGTAGTTTTATTAAAAACCTTCAAAGACTCTTATGTTTTGGTTAGATTGAATTGAATAGAAAATTGAGGTTTCCTCTCCCAAAGTTGAGTGTTTATTTTGAAGCTTCGCGTGACCATCTTCTTCATCGTTGATTGTCGTTAAATTATTTCCATCTTGTGAGTACAGTGGAGATTCTTAATCAGTGCATACCTTTCTACCATCTTACTTAAAGGTAGAGTTTAACAATAAGGGTGTACTAAATCTCAACCTACCTCGTTGGAGCGCTCCTTCCATATTAGGAGACAAGGTCGGAAGGTGCCCCCTTTTGTACTTTCTCGAACCAATCAAGGTTTTTCAATTATTTTCTGCGTTGATTTTTCGTCATTTGATATCAGAGCCTCATGCTTTCTTGAAGAATATTTGCTGTGAATTTTTTTGGAGCAATTTATTTGACTAATATGATGACGAGGAGTGGTGCACACAACAATCAAAACTGAGAGCCTACTGTACAAGGTACTCAACCATCCGTGGTATCAAACCCTAGTCATGGAGAACCAAGTTATCAAGGTCAAATCAATGAGTTGAGTGGCCAATTCAATGGCTTTGATTTAAAACTTGAATATTTCATAAAAGATATGAGAGAGGACCGTGCAAAGGCCGAAGCAAGATCTGAAACAAGAACCGAAACCATACTTAGGGAATTAAAGGGTGATCATACAAGAGGACCTCAAGCTTCTTTGCCAAGAAGGAGAGCTGAACATCCAAGGAGGAATTACAATGATCAAAATAATGACTTTGAGGGAGAAGTGGAATCTGTGCATGAAGAATTTAATCATCTCCCTAATAAGCATGGGAATGATGATGATTTGAAGCACTTGAAATTATCCATACCAACCTTTCATGGGTCATGCAATGGAGATTCATTTTTGGATTGGGTGGAAAAGGTAGATCAAGTTTTTGAGTGTTACAATTACTCTGAGAAGATGAAGATACATCTAGTATCGTTAGAGTTGTCCGGTTATGCTAGTTTATGGTGGAGTAAGACAAAAAATCAAAGGATACTAGATGAGATGACGCCGATTACAACATGGAGGGATATGAAGGTTTTAATGAGAACAAGATTTGTTTCTCTCCACTACAAGCAAGAATTGTTCCTCCACATGCAAAATTTGAAGCAAGGGTCCTGTTCGGTTGAAGAATAGTTGACTGAATTTGAAACCCTAAAAATTCGAAGTGGATTAGGAGAACTTGAAGAGCAAATCATTGCACGGTTTGTGAGGGGATTAAATCAAGAAATTAGTGATGTGTTCAAAGCTTCAATCATGGTCCAATATGAATGATGTGATCCAACTTGCCTTAAAGATGGAGATGTAAGTGAAGAGAAAAGGAAAGACTTTTAGCCAATGGTTTCCTCCAAAGACTGAGAGCATCTCCAAGTTTTTGCCACGGACCGAGAAGAAGAAACCTACTTCAAAAAGTTGCCCACAAAAAGAAGTAAAAGAAAAAAAGATAGTGGATGATAGCAACTGAACACGAGCAAGGGATACCAAGTGTTTTACGTGCCTTGGATTTGGGCACATTGCTGCCCAATGCCCGAACCGAAGGGTATTGTTTCTTAAGGGAGATTCGAGTGAAATGAGTAGTGATGAAGAATGAAATGAAGATCTCATAGTTCAAGAGGATGTCTTTCACCCACCCACGGGTCCATTAATGGTTATTCGACGATCCCTCATGACAAAGCCTATGGAAGAAAATTTCCAACGAGAAAACATCTTCCATGGTCGTTTTATCAAAGATAAGTTGAGGTCCCTTATCATTGATGGGGGAAGTTGCACTAACACGATATCAAATGAATTGGTGGATAAACTTGCTTTGGAAACCACCAACCATCCTAGCCCTTATAAACTTCAGTGGTTGAATGACCAAGATGATGTAAAGGTGACCAAGCAAGTATGCATATATTTCACCATCGGAGGCTACAAAGATAAAGTGTTTTGTGATGTGGTTCCCATGAGCGCAAGCCATCTTTTGCTTGGGAGGCCTTGGCAATATGATAGAAGGACCTCTCGTAATGGTTTTACGAATTATTACTCCTTCAAGTATGGCAATAGAGTAATCAAACTTGCTCACCTCAAACCCGAGAAAGTAGCACAAGGTGAGGAGGCAATGAAAAAGAGAAAAGATAAAACTAATCTTTCCATAGTAAAAAAGAAATTAAGGAGATCACTTCTTGAAGGAGGGTCGATTATACTTGCGATATTTCGGGAAAGATTGGAAAAGTTGAGAGAAATTCTCAAGACAGTGAAAACCCTTCTAGATAAATTCCAAGATGTATTTTCAAAAGAGCTACCACAAGGGCTACCCCATCTTTGTGGCATTGAGCATCAAATTGATATTCAACAGGTGGTTGTGCTTCCAAACCGACCAAGCTTATAAGATGAGTCCCACGAAGACAAAAGAGCTACAACAACAAGTGGAAGAGCTACTTGAAAAGGGTTACATAAGGGAATCCATGAGTCATTTTGCCATGCCCTCACTTTTAGTATAAAAGAAGGATGGTTCCATGAGAATGTGTGTGGATAGTAGAGTCATCAACCAAATCACCATCAAGTACCATTTTCTTTGTAATATCCGGCTTGTACGGATTTTTGGATATATTATGTTATATTATTATTTCATTATTTAATGGCATTTTCGGTAAATATGTCAAATCAGGTCCGTTTTACAAAAAGAAAGCGTCATTACGATTCTAACGAATAATAAGAATTTTAAAGAATTTATGGGAATTTTCGGAGATCAAACACTATATTCCGAGTAAATACACCTTTTGTTGTGTAAAAGACGTTCTCGTAAAAATAGGAAACGAGGTCCGAATCGCGAACGGACAGTTTTAATAAATCCCTGGCAATGAATAAAAGTTATTGGCAAAATATGGAACTTTCGAGAATCCGAATAGTTGGACGATTAACGAACCGAAAGACGAAATCAATATAAAAACTAAAGAAGGGCAAAATCGTCATTTGAGCATTTAATTGTTATTATTTAAATAAGGCAAAAGCCTTAATCGATTTCATTAACTGAAATCGACTTCCAGAGACAGAACATCTCCCTCCCTCGCGATCCCTCTCTGCCAGCCGAGGGTTTCCGACGAATCCGACCTCCGATCTCCTCCGTTTCTCTTCCGTTCCTCGTCATTTCTCCTCCTCTCGCAACCCTCGGTATGTAGCTTTAGTCTTCGGTCGTTTATTTCGAGTTTTGGTTCGATTTAGGGTTAGGGTTACAATTAGGGTTTCGACGAAAAACGCGATTTAGGGCTCGTAATTAATAGGTTAGCCATGATTAAGCATGTATCGAACGTATTGGACGTTATTGGACGAAGATAAACCAATTTGTGAAAAAGTATAAATTATAGAATTTTCGGGTTTTCAGAAATAACTCGTAATATGGATTTCCAGATTTATCAAGCGTTATGTCGTTGTTTAAAAGCTTCGATTTGTTAGATTAAGGACTTTATTGGTTTGGACATTTAATCGTTTAAATTGGTTTTAACGACAAATATCGTGTTTTGTCTCAGACACGACTCCCGTGGACGAAGTTTGAGATCCAGCGCGCTCAAGGTAAGTTCTCGTGACTTGCTTGACCGAAAGGTCTACACCATACTTCGTCGCCGTATCAAGGATCCTTGAGGGTTCCTTGTTTTACGTTGTTTAGGTTGGGTAGTTAGGTTAATTGTTTATAGGTTATGTTATATTGTCTGCTGATATGAACTGTTTGTTTACTTTCCGCTGATATGAACTGTTCATGCATCACGGTTTTCGAAAGTCATGAAAAGGAATTTCTGCACGTGTTTTTAAGAAAAGGAACGTATATCTGAAATGAAATCTGTAACGAAATCTGAATGAATAAACGTAATCTGTCTGTTTCTGGTCACGCGGGATGGGGCTCAGGCACGGCTGTGCGTGTTGCAAGCGTGTACCCCCCCTCTCTAGGTGGAAAGGGTAGTCCGACCGCTGGATGGGCCCTCTCCGCTTAGTGGGTAGAGGTTTCGGTGACAATTCTGTCTGTCTGTGACGTAATGAATCTGTAATCTGTAATTCTGTATCTGTAATCTGAATCTGAGCATGATTTCTGAATGGCATACGCACGCATGCATCTGCATTTACGTAGCTTACTGAGATTTCAATATCTCATATGTGTCTGTATGGTGTAGGTGATCTGCTAGGTGACGTAGATCCAGGTGGGGACGACGTTCCTCCTCCTGATGTCGGAGGCAGTTGATGGATGATGCTCGTGGGAGTGCGCTGAGTAGTCGAGGCGCGATACGACCCGTGGGGATGTATGTATGGACTCTGGGGTTATTTTGGGATGTGTGATCTGATAACTGTATAGAATATTTAGGTTGTTTGGATCTGGATAGAGATTAGATAACGTTTTGGTAATGGTATGTAAAACGTTTTGGTTTAAACTGTTTTGATGAATGTATAAAATGTTTTAGTTTAAAAACAGTTATTTAAACGTTATAGAAATTCTGGAACTGTTTGGTTGTTTAAATTAAGTTTAAATGTTGTTTGTAGGTTGTTAAGGATAGCTCGGTTTTTAGAGTTATCCACGCGGTTGGACTCCGCAAAGTCCGCCGCGTGTCGGTTGATTTAAGTTGTCAACGTTTGTGATAAAGGTGAGAAATTGAGTAAGAAAAGAAAGAGCAAAATGCTCTCTGGAATCGGATTCCAGAGAGGGATGCTGAGGGATCTGCTCTCTGGAGTTTGAGATTCCAGAGAGCCTAAGTGTAGAAAAGAAAAGAGCGAAGCAAGGAAGAAGTGAGGTGCTGCAGCGATCGGGCGCTGTGCGCTGATCGCTGTCAGCGATCGCTGAGAGAGGGGTCGGCGACTGGGCGCCGTGGGGGATCGCTGCAGCAGCAAATGATCGCTGCGTGCAGCGATCAGGCGCTGCACAATGCAGCGATCGTGCGCTGCATTGTGCAGCGCATGCAGCGATCGTGCGCTGTAATTAGCAGCGCCCGATCGCTGCTACATTTCTGAGGGCAGATTTCCGATTCTGCCCTCCCCTTTTCTGAATGATTTTAAATGTTTTTAATTAATGTTTTTTTAAGTTTTTTTAATTGTTTTATAGTTTGTTTTAAATGCTTTTAAGGTTCAAATTTAATTCCGATTTCAGTTCTGTTTTCAACTTCAGTTTTTATTCCGCACAAAGTTTTATTTAAAGCATAGAAAAGTAAAAAGTATAAAATGAAAAATTTATTACGGAAATACGGGTACGGAATTAGGGGTGTTACATTCTTATCCCAAGACTCGAGGACATGCTTGATGAATTGAGTTGTGCATCATTCTTTTCAAAAGTGGATCTAAAGAGTGGCTACCATCAAATTTGAATTAAGGAAGGAGATGAATGGAAGACGGCTTTCAAAACCAAATATGGTTTATTTGAATGTCTAGTGATGTCCTTCGGCCTCTCTAATGTACCAAGTACCTTTATGAGACTCATGCACTATGTGCTCAAGGATTTTTTGAGAAAGTTCATAGTGGTCTACTTTGATGACATCCTAGTATATAAGATGGACTTCACATCTCACTTGGAGCACCTCGGTATTCTTTTTAAAACCCTTAGGGTTACTAAACTCTATGGCAACCTCAAAAAGTACTCATTTTCCCAAGAAAGAGTTTATTTTGTTGGTTTTATCATTACCAAGAATGGTATGGAAGTAGATGAGTCAAAGATCTTGGCCATCAAGGAGTGGTCGATTCCGACAAACATCTCGGAGGTAAGAAGTTTCCATGGCTTGACATCTTTTTATAGAAGGTTCATCAAATATTTTAGCTCCATCATGGCACCTATCATCGATTGCACAAAGAATGGCAAAGAATTTTTATGGACTTAAACTTGTCAAAATAACTTTGAGTTGATCAAAGACAAACTATGCCAAGCTCCCGTCCTTATGCTACCTAATTTTAACAAAATCTTTGAAGTAGAATGCGATGCATCAGGATTGGAAATTGCAGCCCTCCTCATGCAAGAGGGAAAATCACTTGCTTATTTTAGTGAAAAACTCAAAGGAGCCGCCCTTAACTACTCTACATATGATAAGGAATTTTTTTCGGTGATTAGAGCTCTCGAAGTGTGGCAACATTATTTCCTTTCCAAGGAGTTTATTATTCACACCGATCATCAAACCCTAAAACATATCAAGAGCCAATGGAAACTCAATAGAAGACATGCAAAGTGGGTGGAATTCTCAGAGAGGTATCCGTATATCATTAAATACAAACAACAAGATGCAAATGTGGTGGCCGACGCCCTCTTAAGAAGATTTGTACTTTTAACCGAATTGAGCACTCGATTTTTTGGGTTCGAATGGATCAAAGACATCAATGAAGATGACCAAGATTTTGGCCAACATTATGCACTTAGCAAGGACAACATCGATTGTGGATTCTACATCAAGGATGATTATCTTTTCAAAGGTGGCAAGTTATATGCATTCCACAAGGTAGAATCCGAGAAGCCTTAATCAAAGAAGCACATGGTGGCGGCCTAGCGTGTCACTTTGGGGAAAAGAAAACCTTAGAAGCCCTAAAGGAACATTTTTATTGGCCTCATCTACTCAAAGACGTGCACAAAGTCATGGAGAAGTGTATCACTAGCAAGAAAGCAAAGAGCCGAATTCTACCACAAGGTTTGTATCTTCCATTACCGATTCCAATGTATCCATGAGAGGCAGTTAGCATGGACTTTGTGTTAGGCCTACCCCGCACCAAGCGGGCTAAAGATGCTATTATGGTGGTGGTTGATCGATTTTCTAAGATGACACACCATATATTTCTCCAAGATAGACGATACTATACACATAGCCGAAATCTACTTCAAAGAGGTGGTTCGTATGCATGGGATTCCAAAAACTATTGTGTTAGATAGAGACACCTAAGTTTTTTAGCACATTTTGGAAGACACTTTGGAGAAAACAAGGCACCAAGTTGCTTACAATAGGAGTGTGCACGGTTCAACACTAAAGACTCACTTCAAAGTAGTGTATGGATTCAATCCACTCACTCCTTTAGATCTTGTGCCATTACCTATGAAGGAACTATCCCATCCAAATGGAAGTGACAAAGCCGAGCAAGTGAGGAGCATGCATGAATCGGTGAGAAAAACCATACAAAAAAAGAACGAAATATATGCTAAGCAAGCCAACCGTGGAAGAAAAGAAGTCATCTTCGAGGAAGGGGACTTAGTATGGCTTCATCTAAGGAAGGAACGATTTCCAAATCAAAGGAAATCAAAACTACTCCCAAGGGGCAATGGTCCATTCAAAATTTTGGAAATGATCAACATCAACGCTTAGAAACTTGAGTTACCCAGGGAATATGGAGTTTCGACAACTTTCAACGCACAAGACTTGTCTCTCTATGTTGAGGACGAGGAAGAGGAAGAAAAGGATAAGCCATTGGATTTGAAGTCAAATGCTCAATTAGCCGGAGAGGATGATGTGCTTCAAGGCCTAATCACAAGAGCCCGATCCAAGAAGCTAATTAACCTACTTACTCATTTTATAGGTGACTATTTCAAGGATAAAGAGAAGCTCAGCTAGAGCCCTCAAGATAAGGAGAGAGCATTCCACACATTAAGGTGGGAGATACCCGAGGTTACAACTAATCATGAAGAAGAAATTTGTATTCCTTTATCCAAATAATGTAACTGTTCCTTTTATTTGTTTTTATTGCATTTTTTAATAATTCACGTGAATATTAAACGTTTGCATGCATGGGAGGGCACAATGGTAATTTTCAAAGATAAGGTTAGTTGGCCAATCGAATCACAAAGATAAGGTTGGCAAAATCAATTCAAATATGCACGGCTAGATGCATTAAGTGTGCGGCCTAACCACTTGCGCGCGCACACATGGAGGATGACAGAAATGCTCCTCTCATTGTTTTATTATTTAATTATTTCTTGCATTAGTTTTATTCTAAGTTTTGTTTCAAAAGAGTTTTATTAAAAAACCTTCAAAGACTCTTATGTTTTGGTTAGATTGAATTGAATAGAAAATTGAGGTTTCCTCTCCCAAAGTCGATTTTTTCTTTTGAAGCTTCGCGTGGCCATCTTCTTCATCATTGATTGTCATTAAATTATTTCCATCTTGTGAGTACAATGGAGATTCTTAATCAGTGCATACTTTTTTATCATCTTAGTTGAAGGTAGAGTTTAAAATTAGGGGTTACGAACTCTCAACCTACCACGTTGGAGTGCTCCTTCCATATTAGGAGACAAGGTTAAAAGGTGCTCCCTTTTGCACTTTCTATAACCAACCAAGGTTTTTCAATTATTTTCTGCGTTTATTTTGCATCAATGTGTCTCATGGAAAGAAGAAGACTCAAGCCAAAAATAAAGAGAAAGGTAAAATACCGATCCAAGCTGGTGAAATCGAGAAAGAATTTAGATGTTACTTCTATAACAAGATGAGACACATAAAGAAAGACTGCATCAAATTTAAGTTGTGGCTTGAAAAGAAAGGTATATTAATCTCATTTGTTTGTTATGAATATAATATAGTTGATGTTATTTATAACACATGGTGGATTAATTTTGGTTCCACAATCCATATTTCAAATACCTTGTCGGGTATGCAAAATCTTTGGAAACCAATGGCAACTGAACAATGCATTATTTAGGAAGCAAGATGCGTTCATATGTTGAAGCTATTAGAACATGCAGTTTAGCTCTTAATAGTGGTTTTATTTTGATTTTGGAAAAGACCTTGTATGTTCTTAGTTCTTCTAGGAACTTAATTTCGGTTTCAAGACTTGTACCCTTGGATTTTTCCTTTAACTTTTCAGATATAAACTTCAGTTTGTTTTATAAGTCTGATTTTATTGGAAATGGTACAATGTCTTATGGTCTTTTGTCTATTGATTTACAAAATAATATCACTCATAATGCTATGCATGTTCATACTGGTATAAAATAGTGTTATAAATGAGGATTCCTCTATGTTTTGACATCGGAGATTGAGACATCTATCTATTAAGAGAATTAAGAGATTGGCGGATGATGAAGTACTTAGTACTTTAGATTTTACTGATTTTGACACTTGTTTGGATTGCATTAAGGGAAAACAAACTAACAAGTCTAAGAAATGTGTAAAGAGAAGTTTAGAAATATTAGAGATCATACATTTAGATATTTGTAGTAATGTTACATACTCAAATGGTCAAAAATATTTCATCTCTTTTATTGATGATTACACATGATAAATGTATCTCTACTTACTTCAAAACAAAAATGAAGTATTAGATGCCTTTAAGATTTTCAAGGCAAAAGTAGAGAAACAATGCAGTAAGCAAATTAAGATCGTGAGAACTTATAGAGGTGGAGAATATTATAGTAGATACATTGAGGATGAACAAGTACTAGGTCCGTTTGCTTGATTTCTTCAGGAGCACAAAATTGTTGCTCAATACACCATGTATGTTTCTCTGTATCAGAATGGTGTGACATAAAGAAGAAATCGAACATTATTGGACATGGTGAGAAGTATGCGTAGCTAATCTAAACTTCTGGATTTCTTGTGGCATGATGCTCTTAAGACGGTTGCGTATATATTAAACCGAGTTCCAATAAAGACCGTAAAAAAGACACCACTTGGTGATGCCCGTCTGAGGTCAGAATTTATAATCCACAGGAAAAGAAACTAGACCTAAGGACCATTAGTGGCTATTTCATTGGATATGTTGAACGATCTAATAGGTATAAATTCTATTATCCATCACCCAACACAAGATTGTAGAATCAAGAAATGTAAAATTTCTTGATAATGACTTGATTAGTGGGAGTGATGGATTTCATAATATTGTTTATGAAAGAGACCTCATTGATATTCAACCTACTAACTCAAGTAATTGATTGATTTTTGTTCATAACACTCCTCGAGTTCAAATGAGTGTGGAACAATCAATAAGTGAGATTCCACAAGTTATTGATAATCTAGTAGATCAAATTCTTGAGCAAGTTCAAGAATTCATTGATCAACCTGTTGAACAACAAATTTCTCGAGAAAATGTTGGAATAGGAGATATGCTAGAATAAGAAAATAAGCTATTCCTAGTGATTATGTGACATATCTACAAGAATTGGAC
Organism: Begonia masoniana; assembly: GCA_022432975.1. NCBI lineage: Eukaryota > Viridiplantae > Streptophyta > Magnoliopsida > Cucurbitales > Begoniaceae > Begonia > Begonia masoniana. Next base: position 13,864,847 of record CM039505.1, on the reverse strand, counting down.
TATAATGTCAGGGCCAAAAATGATCATTAGACGTTTTCACAAGCTATAAGTTGTAGTGAATCAAGTTTATGGTATGATGTCATGACTTCTATGAATTCAAATAGAGTCTAGGATCTTGTTGAGTTGCCTAATAATGATGTAAATGAATCCTTAAAACTAAGAAAGACTCATTGGACAACATCGAAAGATATAAATTAAGATTCGTTGTTAAAGGATTCATTCAAAGGGAATGAATCGATTACAAGGAAACATTTTCTCTTGAATCTAAGAAAGATTCTCTTTGCATTATTTTGGCATTGGTTGCACATTATGATTTTAAGTTGCAACAAATGGATATGAAAATGGTTTTTCTCAATAGAGAGCAAGAGGAAGAGGTTTACATGAAACAACTTAAAGGATTCTCCTCTAGTGATGGTGAGCATTTAGTGTGCAAGCTTATGAAATCCATATATAGATTGAAACGAGCATCTTGTCAGTCATATTTAAAATTTCATGATGTTATCTCTTCATTCAGTTTTGTAAAGAATATCATGGATAAATGTATATATCAGAAGACCAGTGGGAGTAAGATTTGTTTCTTAGTTCTATACGTGGATTATATTTTACTTGCAACTAATAATAAAGATTTATTGCATGAGGTGAAATAATTTCTCTCTGAAAACTTTGATATGAAAGACATCGGTGATGCATCTTATGTTATTGATATTAAGATTCATCGAGACAGGTTCTATGAAACTTTAGACTAGTCTCAAGAAACTTATATCAATAAAGTTGTAGAGAGATTTCAGATGAAAGATTATTTGCTTAATAAAACACCATTTGTGAAAGGTGACAGGTTCCATGAGAACTAGTGCCCGACGAATGATCTTGAGATGGAGCAAATGAAGAACATTTCTTATGGTTTGGTTATTGGAAGCCTGCTGTATGCTCAGGTCTGCACAATACCTGACATTGCATTTTTTGTTGGGATGTTAAGAGGATATCAGAGTAATCCAGGCAAAGACCACTAGATTGCTGCAAAGAAAGTGTTGAGATACCTTTAAGGAACCAAATACTACATGCTTATATACAGATGGATTGATAGCTTGGATGTGATTGACTATTCAGATTCAGACTTTGCTGGCTGTGTTGATTGGCGTAAATCAACATCAGGATGCATTTTTATGTTTGCTGGTCTAGCTATATCTTGGAGAAGTACCAAACAGGATTTGACTGCCACATCCACTGTGGAGGCTGAGTTCGTATCATGTTTTGAGGCTACTTAACATGGTGTATGGATGAAGAGTTTCATTTCAAGGCTTAGAATTAAAGATTCTATTTCTAGGCCACTAGAGATATATTGTGACAATTCAAATGCTATTTTTATGGCTAAAAACAACAAAAGTAGTAGTCAAAGTAAACACATTGACATTAAATTTTTAGCCATAATGGTGTGATTTGATCCTGCAAAAGCCAAGTTAAAGCAGCAGCAAACAAAGAGTTCGATACTCTCAGCTCAATCCGAAAAGTACCCCAAAAAATAGTATGCATAACTTTATCAATTAGATTCAAGTGCTATGAAAATTTAGGGAAAACTTACCTGGTGAGTGATGAGTAATCCCTCAAAATTTTAGGTGGAAAATTGTCAAGATGAATGAGTTATGCAAGGGACACCCGCGGTTGGTCCGATAGGCAACTTGTGGGACCTTCGGATAATGAGACCTTCGAGGAAGAAGGAATGCTCCAGCACAATGGGCTTGGTTTTTCACCGTTCTTCTAATTTGTAACCTTTGAAAGATTGAAGAGAAAGTATGTCTCTAAGAGCCACCAAGTAACCATGAACTTGGAGGAAAATGGAGGCAAATCTCCACTCGAATATCACACACCGAGGCAAATACCTTGAAGGTCGAAGAGCACTTTGAAAATGAAGGAAAAACCTCAATATTTCTATTAATCAAAAGTGTTTCTACAATGCAGAAAAATGTGCTTAAATATCTCTTAAGGATGGCTAGGGTTTCGCCACCAAGAAAGGTAATGGCTGAAGATCAAGGAAAAGAGACGTTGTACTCGGGTCTCGGCCACACGCGCCTGCACGCCCTTGCTTCGGCATCTGACATGCATGTCCTTGCATGGACAAGCGCGCCTGCACGCCCTTGCTTCGGCATCTGACATGCATGTCCTTGCATGGACAACTTGGCGTCCCTCCATTGGTCCTTAGTTCTTGTTGGAACGTGGCTGAGCTGGTGTGGATTCAAAATGATGGAGGAAATTTCTAGAAGAATTCCTTTGACCATAGCTCGGCGGCGTGATCTGTTCTTGTGCGTGCTGATTAAAGGACCACGATGCTGGCCAGGTCAACCATCCATTTGTGAGCCTGCCAGTGCTCTTCCGTACGGGCCATGTCACCCATCTGTGCGCGCTTGACGTCATCTCCTTCTGTGCGCGCCAGTCGACCTCTCATGCGTCATCTCTCGGTCATGTGCATGAGACAACCCACTGTGCCCACAAAACCTAGGCCACCTGTGCTAACCTAATAGCTACTATGCAAGCATGCTAAACAAAATAAAGGCTATTGTTTGCCATAAAATACCAGAAAATGCCAATGTTTTCCACGAACAAAAAAATACACAAAACACTTGATTACAAGGATTTACCTTCGGGAAGACAAATTCCCTCTTCAATGTGAGATGACCTGGAAGTGATTCCCAAGAGAGAACATGTGTAAGTTTATCCATGTCTTGCAAATTTGGCTCCCACTCCAAGCTATTAAAAAGGCATTCACCTGCAAAACTAGCAAACTTGTTAGAATAAAGATTAATTGGGTGACGTACCTTGGTTGGAGAGCGAGTCATAGGCCTATGAGGCATATCATCCTCTCTGGGTGATTGAGGATTTGTCTTCAAATCTAGGGGTTTGCCAGCCTTGCAGTTGTCTTGATGGTTGAGCTTTAATCTCACGTGGGCTCTAAACTCTTTACCTACACAATGGATAAAAAAATTAGAAAGAGGGGTTGGCCATAGATTTGGCCGAGGTTGGTAAGCCTTTCCTAGGCACATCGTCCTCCCCAGGTGGTTGAGGATTTGACCTCAAATCTAGAGGGGTGCCTCCTTGTACTTCTTCCACCTTCCTGGGATCAAAAGGGTAGGTTTAGATTGTTGAGGCCTACAAAATAGACACACCCATTAGTAAGAAAATCTGGCCATGGATTTGGTCGTGGATGGTGGAGTGTTTCCCTTGGCACTTCCTCAAATATTCCATGATTGATTTTGAGGGGTGCCTCCCATTCAGGATTTTTTTTTCATTTATATTTGGGAGTACCCCATTATCAAATCTTCCTTGGAGAAGTTTGAGATATCATCAAGTAAATTCCACAAGCATTCACGTCAGGGGTGGGGAACCTATAATTTTGTCTCCCTCCATTCACATAAACACAAAGTGTTAATAAATAGTTCCTTGATCGAATCGGGATGAAAGATTCAACCAAGTACACATGTTGTTCCTTATTTATGACATTAACCTTGTATTCATCCATCCTACAATGAATGAGTCCCACAAGGTAATAAGGAAATCAAAGGAAGAAAATGAATCCTTTGATGGGGTTAGCCAAGTGTCCTTAGTTTCCTTTTCTTCCATGGCTTGGGGCTCAAGAGTGAAATGCCTAAATTGGAAAGGAGTTAGTTTGGGATTCGGTCCATTAGTCTTAAAAATTTTTAGGTCCTTGTAATCTTCATACATTACTCCCTTATCATATAGCAAAATCTTCTCAACAAATATTTTCTTAAGGAGATCCGTGTACTATTTTGCCACGCAAACTTCCTTTTCAAGAATTTTTTTTTTAAGGAATAAAGATGAACATCAACCTCGGTCCATCTTGGAAAATAGAATTCTTGCACTTTTACCACTACCTCCTCTTGGTTCTCCAAATTTGGAGGCTTTTGAAAAATTAAGGAGAAGTGGCGTTTCCTTACACAAAACATTTCTTCATGTGTCTTTTCCCTTTCCATCTTTGCCATGAGGAACCTACATAATGCTCTTTAACCCTAAAACCATCAACTTGATTCACAAAGTGCTTAAATATTAATGGGATTAAAAAATAATCATTCATCATGACATTTAATTGTAACCCTATTAACCACCAATAGTGCCTTTGAGCATGGTATTCCAACATCTTTCCATAAAGTTCATAGCTTAATCTTGATCCACTCAAAGGTAAAACAATTACTTTGAAAACTCTTGAAAGGTGTCACGGGTACAAAGCATGACAATTAAAATTAATAACTTCAAATTTTGAGTCACTAAAAAATAAAGCACCCCTTAAGAATCCTACTGAATGTTGCTAAGGTGCATTAATACAAAATGGATCCTTGGTCAATAAACTTATCAAATCAACATGTTTGACCAAAGTTACCTCCCTTAGGGGTGGTGGCAATCTCTCCTATTCTCGAGTCGAGGGAGTTAAAACAAGGACACTACTCTCCTTTTGAGCATGAACTTCCTCCTCATGCTCATTTTCTTGATCCTTCATGTAATATTTCGCTTTCCATATTTGCCTTCAAGGGAACAATTTCACCACCTAAATGTTCTTCCTCACATACCTCTTCTTTGTCCATTTGTACTTCACTCTCGAATAGTGGACCTTCGTGGGGGTAGAAAATTTCTTCTTCTAGAAATTCATCCTCCTTCTCACTTGAGGGCTCTTCAATAAGCTCATCATGCTCTTGGGCTATAGGAGGTGGTGGCTCATGTGTGCTCGGTGGTCTTGGAAAATGCCGTGAGTCATGCATTTGCTCGCAATGCCTTGGGGCAAATTCCTCTTTCATTAGGCACCACATGTACCTCCAAGTGCCTATTGCACACTTGCCCTATAATCTTCTCTCTCTCATAATTTTCTTCCACCACCAACTAGCATACCCGGTGAAGCTCAAAGAGACTAGCTTGATTTTTCTTCTCTCCGAAAAATCTTGATACTCAAACAACCCTCTACTTTATCCAACCAATTATTAAAACCCTTTGAATGTCCACTAAAAATAAGCAATGAAATATCGCAAGGACTCCTAATATCAAAGTGGTTATTTGAAGTTTTTTGGTTCAGTTTTATATAACCGGCTTCACCCTTTTCATTATCTCCAAAATTTTCGATCCTTCTCCTTGGTCTTGGGGGTTGAGGAAGTCCAACATGTTTTAAATCCTCATTTGTTCCTCGAAAGTTGGGAGTGAGCCTTAGTCCTTCCTCTTCAGACCATTCATCCTTATAGTGTCTTCGGTTTTGGTTATATTTTGTTATACCCTTAGTTGCCATTTAAGTAATCTAATTTAGTCCTAATGTTTTAAAACAAAAATCTACCACAAGGCACAAAAATAGAAGTGAGGATGCAACAAAATTAACAAACAATGCTCCTCGGATTCACACCAAATTTTAGCCGAAGGAGACTTCATGTTCAAGCAGTTTAACTTTCACAAGTCAAGTCCAAATATCAAAGCAAATACACACTAGAACAGCTTGAATACTACACAACACAGCAATGCATACGAATGAGAAACAACATGGCTAGCAAAACAGAAGCGAAATCCACACAAACAGAACATCACAACTAAAACAAAGAAAGCACCTTGTGCTCTGATACCAAATGGTGTGATTTGATCCTGCCAACGTCAAGTTAAAGCAGCAGCAAACAAAAAGTTCGGTACTCTAGGCTCAATCCAAAAAGTACCCCAAAAACAATATGCACAACTTTATCAATTAGGTCCAAGTGTTATGAAAATTTATAGAAAACTTACTTGGTGAGTGGTGAATAAGCCCTCAAAATTTCAGGCAGAAAATTGTCAAGATGAATGAGTTATGCAAGGAACACTCACGGTTGGTCCGATAGGAAACTTGTGGCACCTTCGAATAATGAGACATTCAAGGAAGAAGGAATGCTCCAACATACTAGGCTTGGTTTTCCACCCTTCTTCTAATTTATAACCTTTGAAAGATTGAAGAGAAAGGATGTCTCTAAAAGCCACCAAGTAACCATGAACTTGGAGGACAATGGAAGCAAATCTCCACTCGGATATCACACACCGAGGCAAATACCTTGAAGGTCGAAGAGCACTTCGAAGTTGAAGGAAAAACCTCAATATTTTTATTAATCAAAAGTGTCTCTACAATGCAAAAAAATTGTGCTTAAATATCTCCTAAGGATGGCTAGGGCTTCGGCCACCAAGAAAGGTAATGGCTGAAGATCAAGGAAAAGAGTCATTGGGCTCAAGTCTCGGCCACGCCCGCCTGCGTGCCCTTGCTTTGGCATCCGACACGCATGTCCTTGCATGGACAGCTTGGCGTCCCTCCGTTGGTCTTTAGTCCTTGATGGAACGTGGCTGAGCTGGTGTGGATTCAAAATGTTAGAGGAAATTTCTAGAATAATTCCTTTGGCCATAGCTTGGTCGCGTGATCTGTCCTTGTGTGTGCTGATTAACGGAACACGACGCTGGCTAGGTCAGCCATCTATTTGTGCGCCCGCCAGTGCTCTTCCGTATGGGCTAGGTCACCCATATATGCGCGCTCGACCTCATCTCCTTCTGTGCGTGCCAACCGACCTCTTGTGCGCCATCTCTCGACCATGTAGCGACCCTTAAACTGTACCTGTTATTTTCCCGTATTTTTTTTTAATACTTGAAACTTTAAACCTAACGTTCGAGCGGAAATAAAACTTTTAAAATCGGAATCGTGGAAGTTTATACTTTTAAACCATTTAACAAAACTTAAAAACAATTTAAATAAAACTTAAAACAATTATTATAACAATTAAAACTAAATAAACAATCAGCAGGGACAAAAAGGGACATTTGTCCCAAAGGTGATGGGGCGATCGATCGCCCAAAACAGGCGATGGATCGCCTATCATTAAAATAGGAGGGGCGATCAATCGCCCCTCTTTGTGGTGAACGATCGCCCCGCGATCGTTCACCAGGCGATCGATCCCCTCCTTAGGGGATCGATCGCCAAGTCCTCTGGAAATTGATTTTCCAGAGAATTTGCATCGCTCCCTTTCCTTCCCTTTCATCTTCACCAATTCTCTCAAACACATTAAATCATAACCTACACTCTTATCACATAAACACACTAAAACTTCAATATAAACCACTCTATAATCTCATCCATTTCACACTTCATCAATCACCCAAAATAACGACTCACAACGTATCTTTAGCCTAATTAACTCGAGATAAACTCAACGAAATCCAACTGCGTGGATCCATTTAAAAACTAAAAGTTTACTCCTGTTAAAAATCACCAAGCAGTTCATCAACGAATTAAAATAGCGGTTTAACAAAACATTTTATAAAATCAGTTTACCAAACATCTATATATCATTCTATCAGCTAACCAGAACCAAACATCCTAAAATGTTCTAACTATACAATTATTCTTTCCAGTCTACCATCAACCCAAAACATTCCAATACCCTCAAAACACATACGTACATCCCCACGGGTCAGGTTAAGCATCGACTGCGCCAGCACACCCCCGCGAGCCATCCTCCATCAACTGCATCACTCATCGGGTGGAAAGATCTCGTCCTCACCAATGTCAAGATCACCTACACCATACAGACAATCTATGAGCTAAAGGCTCCGCAAGTTTCGTAAATGCAGATGCATGTTATGCATATGAGTTTCATAAATCATGCAATATTTTCTTATAAACGATGCGGTACTGTGACAAGCCTTTGTTGCCTTCACAATAGATCGATAGCCCCCATTTCGGGCCACACCTCCTTTCTTGAAAACGTAAAAACGATGTGGTACTGTGACAAGCCCCTTTATGCCTTCACAATAGATCAATAGCTCCCCCTTTTTGGGCCACACCTCTTTTCTTGAAAATGTAATGCGGAAATTCATTTTCTTAAAAAACGATGTGGTACTGTGACAAGCCCCTTCGTACCTTCAAAATAGATGAATAGCCCCTTTCGGGCCACACCTCTTTTCTTGAAAACGTATTTGAAAACCATGATGCATGAACACGAGCATAACATAAACATATAACATATATACCATCAAGACAATAAAACATAATCTATAAAAGAACTAATTCTAGCAACCTAACCAAAGCGTTTAAACAAGCAATTCACCAATGATCCTCGACGCGACTTCGACATATGGTGTAGGCCAATCGACCATAGTAAGTCACGAGAACTTACCTCGCGTCTGTTGCAACTCTAGCTCCGTCCACGAGCGTTGTTCTCCTAAAGCAATTTCACAAAAATCGTCATCAAAGAACTTTCAAACCTTTAAGCGTCAAAACTAACGAAACTCTTAACTAAAGAATTTCTTAAAACTCTAAAATACTTCATTGAGGCATTTCGTCGAGCATTTCACGTTCAACTTACCAAAACCACCATTAACGGAGTTTCCTAAACTTCGAAAATCCATAAAACCCGAACATTTCTCAACGAATCGTTTAACTTCGTTCAATAACGCCCAATACGTCCATTATATTCATAAATACAGTAAATCTATCGATTTCAAACCCTAAATCAAGTTTTTCACAAAACCCTAAACGAAACCCTAACTATTTTAATCCGTGAAAGCTGAAATCTAACGTCCGAAAACTATAGAATCTTACCTAGAACGTTGTTTGGAGAAGAAAACGTGAAGAATGGAAGACGAACGGAGTAGAAATCGGCGTCAGAATGGGAGTCGTCGTGAGAGAGGCGATGAAATGTTGCCTGGAGAGAAATCACAGAGAGAATTGCGGATGAGGGAGAAGAGAAAAGAGGGAAATGTGAATTTATTAAAATTTCACTTGGCAAATTACCATTTTGCCCTTCCTTTGATTTTCTATTTGTTTCGTCCTTTGTTTCGTTATATGCTTAACGGTTCATTTCTCCAAATTTCCTTAATTCACTAATAACTCCAACTTATTATCAGGGCTTTATTAAAACTGTCCGTTCGCAAAACGGACCTCATTTACTATTTTTACCAAAACGTCCTTTATATTACGAGAAACACAAATCCTCGTAATTAGCGTTACAACTCTGAAAATCCCCGTATTATTCCTAAAATCCTTATTAATCATTAGGATTCTAACAAAACTCTCTATTCCCAAAACGGACTTATTTCACTTATTTACCAAAAATTACCTTTTATATTACGAGACACATCAAAATTCGTAATTCGGCATTACACTTCTAAAAATTCTCTCATTTCTCCAGATACTACAATTTATTTATATGGTTCCAAATAAATTTCTCATTTGCAAAACCGACTTAATTTGACATATTTACGAAAATACCATTCATACGCGAAAAATTGAAAATCCTTAAAAAACTGGGTGTTACAGGCCATGTGCGTGTGTAACACCCGGTTCCATTGAACCGATTTTACCTTGTCAACTAATAATGTACACTTTATGGATGAAATTGGGAGAATTATCGATTAGGTTAATGAGTGACTAAGTAAGGGCATAATGGTATTTTGAGATTTATAGTGGATAACGTATTTAAGGGAGGGTTTAATGAGGTTTAGCCGCCACTGTTTTCTCATTTTCCTTTCTCGGCATTCAGCAGCTAAGCAGAGTTTCTCCCGACAATTTTCCCTTCCATTCTATCCAAGTTAGGTGAGTTCTACTTCGATTTCTTGCTACATTGTAACTATCGATGTTAGAGGAGATTTTAAATGCGAGCGTTGAGAATGCTGTAAGTGGGAGTTAGTTCGGGTTAGGGACATATTAGGAATACTTTATGATCTGAGTTCCCAAACCAGTTTTCTTATGAGTTCTGGTAGATTTGAGGATACTTTAGAATGAAGCTTAACTAATACTCTGTCTACGGCTATAGGTTTGAGCAAAACCCGAAGTGGGTTGCAACTAAGCTTTTTCAGGAAACCAGGTAAATGGAGTATGCATGAGCCTTCGGGCCTACATCACAAAATAGTAGGATTATGTATGTTTGAATTTGTCTGTGTGGCATGCATCATATTTTGAAAGAATACGAAAATGAATTTACATGTATTGGTTTGGTGAGGAATGAACAGATTGTAACAGATAAGCTATTAAGGGAATTAATCCGTCCCTTAACTTATGAAGGGATTTATAACTTTGGGAAAATTGATCAGCTTCCCAATGGAATTTAGGATCAGATCAGCCGTTAAGGGAACTAATCCGCCCCTTAATTTATTAAGAGGATGTATGATTTTGGAAAAATTGATCCAACTCCCAATGGGACCGAGGGATCAGATCAGTGAAAGAATGTAAATGCAACTGAGATGTGAAAGTAGAAACTGCATGATTAGGATTTATGTTTCAACATTTCATTCGTTATTGCTTCACTTATTTAGCATTAGGCTAATAGATGAGTTTTGTGATGTTGGTGAAGAAGCTTCAGAAGGTGTGTTCTCTGAGCATGTTGAGGACTAGACTAGTTGGGGGAGCACTTCAATGCCACGGTTTGGTGATTCTGATGAGGCGGTTTAACTAATGTCAGCAGGTGTGAATGTTAGTTGACATTGGTTAAGTTTAAACATGCTGAGAGTGTTGGTGGTAGTAGTAGTTTAATGTTTCTTTTATATATATGGTCTGGTGTTTTTCTGATGAGAAAACACGATTTGGTTTTAGTCGTAGTCTACTATTCTGGATTTTTGGAAATTGTGGATTAAGTTGTTTTTGAAGGATTTCAGTAAAATGCACTAGTTCTTTTAGTTGTCGGAGCTGTTATTTATTTAGAGTGAAAATGGTTTCTATGCTGCTCTGTTGCCTATTGGTGAAAATTGGGTATTTCTGTCTATCAGTGGATGTAGTCCATCGGTAGATGTTGAAGTTTAGTCTATCGGTGGATGATGAGTTATTAAATTTTGAGTTAATGAGTCACGTGGGTTAGTTTAGTAAAGTCACGTGGTTAGCGGAAGAAGGTGTTTATTTCTACTTCTACCGCTGAGTCTAAGTGGTTTCTGCTTTTTCCGTTGGTATTGTTCAGCGGAAGATGTGAGTAGAATTTTGTCATTTTTTGACCGGTGGATGTGAGCATAAGAGTGAGTATTAGATTTTTGTTGTTTTGTGACCGGTGGATGCAAGTAGTCGACGTGTCGTTGACGGCTGTGAGCGGTAGATACGTGAAAGTCGACGTGTCGTTCGACTGACGCGAGCGGTGGATGTTGGAAGCAGAAGATGCCTTTTGTTTCTGCTTCTACCGCCGATACTGTTTAGCGGTTGATGTCTCCTATTCTTGTTTCCACCGCCGAGACTATTCTGTCTCTAATAATACCGCTGAAACTATTCAGCGGTAGATGTGTTCTGTTTTTCTTTTGTCTTCTTTCAACCAACAGTTTTTAATATTTTAATTATTTAATGAGTGTCATTTTATACAAATATTTTTCTATTGCAAGTTTTGACGTTAAGCATCAAATTTGGTTTTTTGAGTGAAATTTTAGGATTTTCTTAGAATGTCATAGCGTGGTTCAGTATTTTGAGTAACGAACCGGGTTTATATAATTCGGGGCGTTACAGTATGGTATCAGAGACATTCAGTTAAACCGTTCAAAAGATTACTCATCAGTGCAAATCGTTGCATGGAAGTACTTCAACAAATGTAAGTGTTTATGTTAACCTTAGCTATTAGATATTTATGAGAGTAATTAACCATGTTCAGGAATATAGCAAAATGGCTAGACGACCAGGAAGACCAAGGGTACCGAGGGAGACACCAAATTTGAGAAGTGAGGAGGACCTTAGTGTAATTAGACAGCTGACAGACTTGGTGCCCAAACAGACAGATTTGGTGCGTCAGCAATCCGACCAGTTAGGAGTGTTGTTGAACCGGGAGGTACAAGGAAGTGTCAACTCGGGTTCCAGCAATGAACATTCAGGAGACAGATTCTGGAGGCTACAGCCACCCACATACGATGGAAAGTCGTCCAACCCGATTGTCGCAGAGGAATGGCTTAGGAAGGTAGCGAGCATGTTCAAGTATGTCAATGTTGGGGAGGGGGACAAGATCACCTTGGCAACATTCCATCTAGCAGGTGATGCTCAGCTTTGGTGGGAATCGATAGAGACCACTACCGATGTCCTGGCAATGTCTTGGGTGCAATTCAAGAAGATCTTCTATTAAAAGTATTTCAATAGTGCTGTCCAAACTTTGAAGAAAGTAGAGTTCTTACAATTGAAGCAAACATGATCTGTGGCTGAGTACAGCAGACAATTCGAGTCACTATCAAGGTTTGCTGGAGACCTTATTCATAGGAATGAAGATAAGGCGTTTCAATTTATGCAAGGATTGAAGCCCGAAATATACAGAGGAGTAAAATTTTGTGGTATTAAAAGATTGTCCTTTAGTGAGGTTGTGTCCACGGCGTTGGAGTTGGAAGAAGCAGAAATGAAGTGTACTAGGCCGAAGGAAGCCCCGTGAAAGTTTATCCAGCCGCATCAGTAGAGAGGAATGAAGAGGCCAAGTGAAGGCCAGAATAACCAGGGAACAGGAAGGAAGGTGCAGGACACCAAGAAGTTCCCCCAGTGCCCGAAGTGTTTGAAAAGTCACCTGGGCGAGTGCAGGTTTGGGATGGGAAAGTATTTCAACTGTGAGGAAGTTGGACACTCATACAAGGATTGCCCGAATCCTAGAATCACCCGATGCTACAACTGTAACAAAGTCGGTCACATTAACAGAGACTGTCCAGCTTTGAAGAGTGGTCCTACTAAGATAAAGCCGAGGATATTCTCCATGATGGAGTCGGGCGATGAGGAACAACCCGCTGTAGTGTCAGGTACCGTTTTGATCAACTCTATACCTGCTTTTACTTTAATAGATTCAGGTGCAACACACTCATTTATAGCATCTGTGTTTGCTGTCAAGTTAGATGTACAGTTTACCCCTACTGAACACGTGTTTAACGTCGCGTTACCCTCTGGTGAACGCATGCACTCTAACCAAGTGATGTTTGATAGTGTTGTGTTAGTAGGAAATAAGAATTTACCCGCTGATCTCATTATTATGGACATAATAGGATTTGATGTAATCCTAGGAATGGATTGGTTGTTCAAGTATTATGCCACAATTGATTGTAGGACTGGAGTAGTTAGTTTTCAACACCCTGGTGGTTTGAAGCATACCTTTCAAGCCTCGAAGAAGAGTAAGGGAATGTCTGTTATGACTTCTATCAATGCTAAACCCTCTTCATGCCGAGAGTATTTATGCTTTCTGGCCAGTGTTATAGACACACAGTTTGTAGGAAAAGCATGTCCTTAAAATGTCTTTGTTGTCCAAGACTTTCCAGAAGTATTTTTAGATGACCTTCCTGGCTTGCCGCCAAATAGAGATATTGAATTTGTTGTAGATGTTTACCCAGGCGCCGAGCCTGTATCTAAAAATTCCTATAGATTAGCACCTACGGAGATTAAGGAATTAAAGAAACAGTTGGAGGAACTAATGAAAAAAGGGTTCATACGCCCAAACTTTTCACCGTGGGGTGCACCAGTTCTTTTTGTTAAGAAGAAGGATGGATCAATGCGTATGTGTGTTGATTATCGGGAATTGAACAAGTTAACTATCAAGAACAAGTATCCATTGCCAAGGATTGATGATTTATTTGACCAGCTTAATGGTGCACATGTTTTCTCTAAGATTGACCTAAGGTTCGGTTATTACCAATTGAAAATCAAATCAGAAGATATTCCTAAGACAGCCTTTCGCACAAGATATGGACATTATGAGTTTTTGGTTTGACTAATGCACCAGTAGCGTTCATGGATCTTATGAATAGGGTGTTTCATGAGTATTTGGATAAGTTTGTCATAGTATTTATTGACGATATACTAATCTACTCACGTACAAAGGATGATCATGCAAAGCATTTGAGTTTGGTGTTAGGATTACTAAGGCATCACCAACTTTATGCCAAGTTTTCCAAGTGTGAGTTTTGGTTGGATATAGTTCACTTTTTGGGTCATGCGATCCCGGTTAATGAAATATCTGTCGATCCAACCAAGGTTCAAGCAGTTAAGGAGTGGCCCCAACCAAAGAATGCCACTGATATTCGGAGTTTCCTTGGATTAGCAGGGTATTACAGGAAATTTATTGAAGGATTCTCAAAGATTGCAACACCCCTCACTCGGTTAACAAGGAAGAATGTGATGTATGTGTGGACTGAGGAATGTGAGATGAGTTTTCTGACCTTGAAACAGAAGTTGACCCATGCTCCGATATTAACACTCCCTGTTGAAAATGGAAAGTTCAGCATTTATTGTGACGCTTCCAAGGTTGGACTCGGTTGTGTGTTGATGCAAGATGGAAAAGTAATAGCCTATGCTTCTAGACAATTGAAAACACACGAGAAGAATTACCCTAGGCACGACTTAGAATTAGCCGCGGTGGTTTTTGCACTAAAGATTTGGAGGCATTACTTGTATGGACAGTCTTGTGAGATATTTTCAGACCATAAAAGTCTGAAGTATATTTTCACATAGAAAGAATTAAATATGAGGCAACGTAGATGGTTGGAGTTTGTCAAGGATTACGATTTTGAGATCAAATACCACCCCGGTAAGGCAAATGTTGTAACTGATGCCTTGAGTAGAATGCCAACATCAGCCTCTGCATTGATTCTTGACATACCATTAACCTTAGAGGCAGAGTTCTGAAGATTTAACTTGGAAGGTGTGGCTAGTGTGTCAGCTATGCTTTCTGCCATAACCTTGAAGCCTACTATTTTGGATAGAATAAAGGAAGCTCAGGTGATTGATGCTGAGTGTAACAAGTATAAGACATGTATGAATTCTACCGATAAGTTGGATTTCAATTGTTCTATTGATGAGATTCTTATGTTTCGGAATAGATAGTTTGTTCCAGCAGATAATGAACTCTGAAAAGAGATCCTTTCGGAAGCTCATTCCTCTAGATTTTCTGTCCATCTTGGAAGTACAAAAATGTACAGAGACCTTAAGCAACATTATTGGTGGCCAAATATGAAAAGAAGTGTGGCCGAGTACGTAGAATTGTGTTTAGTTTGTCAATAAGTTAAAGCTGAACATCAGAGACCTGCAAGAGCATTGCAACCATTACCAGTACCCGAATGGAAATGGGAACAAATAACAATGGATTTTGTCGTGGGATTGCCTAGAACAATAAGGGGACATGATGCAATCTGGGTGGTAGTAGATCGCTTAACCAAATCTGCCCATTTCCTACCAATAAAGATGACATACTCGATGGATCAACTCGCTGAGTTGTATGTGCATGAGATTGTTAGACTGCATGGAGTTCCAAGCATTATAGTTTCAGACCGAGATTCTAGATTTACATCTAAGTTTTGGAAGAGTCTGCACAAGGCTATGGGTACGCAACTCAATTTTAGTACAGTTTTTCACCCTCAAATAGATGGGCAATTAGAGAGAACTATTCAAACATTAGAAGATATGCTTCGTGCGTGCATATTAGATTTTCAGGGTTCTTGGAGTAAGTACTTATCATTGATGAAATTTTCTTATAATAACAGTTTTCAGGCAACAATAGGAATGACACCGTATGAGGCACTGTATGGACGAAAATGTAGATCTTCTTTGTATTGGGACGAAGTTGGTGAAGCACGTTTGCTTGGTCCTGATATTGTGCAACAGACAGTGGAGAAGATGGCCCTCATCCGATAGAGAATCTTAACAGCTCAAAGCCGACAGAAAAGCTATGTCGATAGAAGACGTAGAGAATTAGAATTTGAAGTTGGTGAAGAGGTTTTTCTTAAGGTATCACCGTTCAAAGGAGTTGTGAGATTTGGTAAGAGAAGCAAGTTGAACCCCAGATTTATTGGACCCTTTTCAATCTTGAAAAGGATTGGAAAGACAGCTTACCAATTACAGCTACCAACATCCATGGAAGGAATTCATAATATGTTCCATGTTTCCATGTTGAAGAAGTGTATGCGGGATCCAACTCAGGTTGTGGAACAACAGAACATTGAAATTCATCCTACCCTTACCTATGAGGAGAAACCAGTGAAAATTTTGGACTATGCAACAAAAGTACTGCGTAACAAGGAGGTTCAGCTAGTGAAGGTGTTATGGCATAACCAGAGCATAGAGGAGACAACTTGGGAGCGCCAGCAGGACATGATGGACCAACATCCAGAATTATTCAGGTATTGAATTTTGGGGACAAAATTCTTTTAAGGATGGTAGATTGTAACATCCGGTTCCATTGAACCGATTTTACCTTGTCAACTAATAATGTACATTTTATAGATGAAATTGAGGGAATTATTGATTAGGTTAATGAGTGACTAAGTAAGAGCATAATGGTATTTTGAGATTTATAGTGAATAACGTATTTAAGGGAGGGTTTAATGAGGTTTAGCCGCCACTGTTTTCTCATTTTCCTTTCTTGGCATTCAGCAGCTAAGCAGAGTTTCTCCCGACGATTTTCCTTTCCATTCTCTCCAAGCTAGGTGAGTTCTACTTCGATTTCTTGCTACATTGTAACTATCGATGTTAGAGGGGATTTTAAATGCGAGCGTTGAGAATGCTGTAAGTGGGAGTTAGTTCAGGTTAGGGGCATATCAGGAATACTTGATGATCTGAGTTCCTAAACCAGTTTTCTTATGAGTTCTGGTAGATTTGAGGATACTTTAGGATGAAGCTTAACTAATACTCTGTCTACGGCTATAGGTTTGAGCAAAACCTGAAGTGGGTTGCAACCAAGCTTTTCCAGGAAACCAGGTAAGTGGAGTATGCATGAGCCTTCGGGCCTACATCACAAAATAGTAGAATTATGTATGTTTGAATTTGTCTGTGTGGCATGCATCATATTTTGAAAGAATACGAAAATGAATTTACATGTATTGGTTTGGTGAGGAATGAACAGATTGTAACAGATAAGCTATTAAGGGAATTAATCCGCCCCTTAACTTATGAAGGGATTTATAACTTTGGAAAAATTGATCCGCTTCCCAATGGAATTTAGGATCAGATCAGCCGTTAAGGGAACTAATCTGCCCCTTAATTAATGAAGAGGATGTATGATTTTGGAAAAATTGATCCAACTCCCAATGGGACCGAGGGATCAGATCAGTGAAAGAATGTAAATGCAACTGAGATGTGAAAGTAGAAACTGCATGATTAGGATTTATATTTCAGCATTTCATTTCGTTATTGCTTCACTTATTTAGCATTAGGCTAATAGATGAGTTTTGTGATGTAGGTGAAGAAGCTTCAGAAGGTGTGTTCTCTTAGCATGTTGAGGACTAGACTAGTTGGGGGAGCACTTCAATGCCACGGTTTGGTGATTCTGATGAGGCGGTTTAACTAATGTCAGTAGGTGTGAATGTTAGTTGACATTGGTTCAGTTTAAACATGCTGAGAGTGTTGGTGGTAGTAGTAGTTTAATGTTTATTTTATATATATGGTCTGGTGTTTTTCTGATGAGAAAACACGATTTGGTTTTAGTCATAGTCTACTATTCTGGATTTTTGGAAATTGTGGATTAAGTTGTTTTTGAAGGATTTCAGTAAAATGCACTAGTTCTTTTATTGGCTGTAGCTGTTCTTTATTTAGAGTGAAAATGGTTTGTATGCTGCTCTGTTGCCTATTGGTGAAAATTGGGTATTTCTGTCTATCGGTGGATGTAGTCCATCGGTAGATGTTGAAGTTTAGTCTATCGGTGGATGATGAGTTATTAAATTTTGAGTTAATGAGTCACGTGGGTTAGTTTAGTAAAGTCACGTGGTTAGCGGAAGAAGGTGTTTATTTCTACTTCTACCGCTGAGTCTAAGTGGTTTCTGCTTTTTCTGTTGGTATTGTTTAGCGGAAGATGTGAGTAAAATTTTGTCGTTTTGTGACCGGTGGATGTGAGCATAGGAGTGAGTATTAGATTTTTGTCGTTTTGTGACCGGTGGATGTGAGTAGTCGACGTGTCGTCGACGGGTGTGAGCGGTAGATGCGTGAAAGTCGACGTGTCGTTCGACTGACGCGAGCGGTGGATGTTGGAAGCAGAAGATGCCTTTTGTTTCTACTTCTACCGCCAATACTGTTTAGCGGTGGATGTCTCCGATTCTTGTTTCCACCGCCGAGACTATTCTTTCTCTAATAATACCGCTGAAACTATTCAGCGGTAGATGTGTTCTGTTTTTCTTTTGTCTTCTTTCAACCAACAGTCTTTAATATTTTAATTATTTAATGAGTGTCGTTTTATACAAATATTTTTCCGCTGCAAGTTTTTACGTTAAGCATCAAATTTGAATTTTTGAGTGAAATTTTAGGATTTTCTTAGAATGTCATAGTGTGGTTCAATATTTTGAGTAACGAACTGGGTTTATATAATTCGGGCCGTTACAGCGTGAGACAACCCACTGTGCGCGCCAAACCTAGGCCACCCGTGCTAACCTAATAGCTACTATGCAAGCATGCAAAACAAAATAAAGGCTAATGTTTGCAATAAAGTACCAGAAAAGGCCAATGTTTCCGTGAACAAAAAATACACAAAATATTTGATTACAAAGATTTGCCTTCGAAAAGACTAATTCCCTCTTCAATGTGAGATGATCTTGGAAGTGATTCCCAAGAGAGAACATATGTAGGTTTATCCATGTCTTGAGAATTTAGCTCCCACTCCAAGCTATTAAAAAGACATTCACCTGCAAAACTAGCAAACTTGTTATAATAAAGATTAATTGGGTGACGTACCTTGGTTGAAGAGCGGGTTATAGGCCTCTGAGGCATATCACATAAGGGAACATGTTAAAGATGCTTCAATAGTCATCGAACACATTAACACTGAATTGATGATAACAGACCCTTTAACTAAATGCATCCCAATTTTGAAATTTAAGAATCATGTAGAGAAAATTGGACTTGGTTCCCTTATGTAATTTTTGCTGGAAGAACGAATGTTGATAAACTCTTCAGTTGATAATTCTCATTTAGTATATATTTGTGTACACATTTATGTTTGAGAAATATACCTTAAGTAATGGACCTGAAATAAACATAGGGTTTATTCATTAAGTTTATGTACAATAAAGAAGAAATATAATGTATTGTGATACATGGAAGATAATTCTCAATCATATAAAGAGAATTTTTCGCCATGATTTATGTATTATGTTTTCTTATTACATAATAATATAAAACTCAAACCAAGTATGAGAATGTTTTTTTATTAAGTTGAAGAAGAAAGTAGAGAGGAGAAAAAATACAGAGAGTCCTCTAAGCCTACAATATCATTGTGTAAACACCATCAATGAGAGATTGTGAATATTTAGAAATGACTTAAAAGGAGAAAGAAATTATCCCTCTATCAAAAATCAATGGCAAGAGGGGATTCATTTTTTCTGCAATTAATCTAGTTGCTTTAAATTCTTGTGCTAAAGCATGGCTAGATTGAATATAAAGCATTTAACAATGTCTTCTTAAGAATGTTGCTTCCTCTCTCTCTATACATACATGGTGTATATAAGCTCTTCTATATGTATATATATTCATGCAATGCGTAGAGACGAAAAACAAGCCAACCGAGCCTAAAAAAATATAGTTCACAGAGCCTAATGAGTTAAACAAATCAAATTTAGCAAATTAAACAAGTTGAGTCTAACGAGTCCGATAAAAAAACTTTCAACCTTAATTAGTCAAACTGAGTCAGTTAAATGAGTCTAATGAACCAAATATAAATAAATATTTTCAAGTTATATAAATGTAATATATATTTTTAATTATTAAAGTTATAATAATTACTTATCATTAGAATGACAAAATAACAAAATAATTTTAATAATATATAAAATGACATGTATTTAGAAAAAAAAATTGAGATGATCTAATAAAAAAGTATCATATGAATATGATAACAAATATTACACAGTTATATAAATATAAATTATGCACATATTAACTAAGTTGTCACATATTTAATTGTCAATCATTTGCAATTAAAGTAACAATGAGCTGATGGAGCCGAATCGAACAAAGCAAACTCTAAAAAACAGTTTGGTTCACCGAGTCTAAAGAGTTAAACGAGTTGAGTCTAATGAACCCAACTAGTCAAGCCTAATGAGTCTGCCTAAAAAAATCAATTTGAGCCGGCCTACGAGCCAAAATTAAATGAGTTGAACCAAGCCGAGCCGGCAGGCGAGCCAAACTGCTTATTTGTCATCTCTAAGTGTAGTCATCTATCTCGAACCCTTTCCTAGCTATAAGTTCTTTCATGCATTTCCGTATTACAATGCAATATAATTAAAAAAAAATTATAATACAGTAATATTACTTGAAAGTGTGTGTTTGACTCAAAAACATTTACAATAGTGATTTATATAATCTCTCAAGAAATACATGTCACCTTTGAGTTTGGGATAAAAGCTTATATATAGTTTAAAACAATAGATAAAATTAGTAAGTAAAAAAAAAAAACGAAATCTATAATATATTAACTTATAATTTCATTCACCACAAAAAATGAAGTGCTAGTAAGATGCCTAGAAATAATCGCAAAAACAAAGCACAAAAACGATTAAAAAATATACAGACTAAGATCGATGAACGAAAAGTGAAGAAAAACCTAAGATACACCATCAATTGTGATGTGAAAAACCAAAAGGCAGTACCAAAGGGATGTTTAATAGTCAACCGACATGTTTTATGCAATGAAGAGAAAGGAAAATGTTAGTACTAAAGTTGGAAAATGTGAGAAAGAATTCATAACCAATGTGAATTATGAAGTTTAGAAAATTTATTGGGGGGGGACATTATATATTGACGCAAGAAAGGTGTTTATATGAACTTTCGTCCTCTGGTTTGAGAGAGAAATGTGCTTGATGAAATGAAATGCGCCATGGGAGAAGCGACCTCTTGGTGGGAGGGAAAAAGGCGACGGCCAGGAGTCTTTCCCAATTGGGAGATCTCCTTCTCCTCGCCTCCGTCTCCAAAACCCTTTCGGAATCTGGCACGCGAGGCCTCGATCGCCTTTCTATTCCTTTCTCGGACCATCTTCTTCTCCAAGTTCTCCGTCGAAACTCCCTCCATCCCTCCAAGAAGCTCGACTTTTTCCGGTGGTGTTCTCTGAGTCCGGGTTTCAAATACTCCTCTTCCGCCTACTCTCAGATCTTGCGCACCGTTTGCCGCGCCGGATTCCTTCATGAGATTCCCCATCTCATTTCATCGATGAAGCACGACGGCGTTGCAGTGGACTCTCAAACTTTCAAGTTCCTTCTGGACGCCTTTATCAGGTCCGGTAAATTCGATTCTGCGCTTGAGATTTTGGACCACATGGAGCAATCGGGAAGTGTTTTGGATCCATTTATGTACAATTCTGTTCTCGTCGCTCTGGTGAGGAACAATCAGGTAGGCTTGGCGTTGTCCATTTTCTTTAAACTTCTTGAATCGTCTAATTTCATGAACGATGAAAGTAGTTCCAATTCCATATCATGTAATGAACTGCTGGTAGCTCTTAGGAAAGCAGACATGAGAGTGGAATTCAAATCAGTATTTGAAAACCTTAGAGGTAGGGAGGGGTTTGAGTTAGATAACTGGGGTTATAATATATGCATTCATGCTTTTGGATGCTGGGGAGATCTTGATTCCTGTCTAATCTTATTCAAAGAAATGAAGCAAAAGAGTTTAACTTCTCGGTCAGTCGGTCCAGATTTGTGCACGTATAATAGCCTTATTCATGTTCTCTGCCTAGTCGGGAAGCTTAAGGATGCGCTAATCGTGTGGGAGGAATTGAAAGACTCAGGGCATGAACCAGATGGATTTACATATAGAATCCTCATTCAAGGTTGTTCAAAATCCTACAAAATGGATGATGCAACCAAGATTTTTAGTGAAATGCAGCATAATGGATATAACCCAGATATAATTGTATATAATTCCATGCTGGATGGACTGTTTAAGGTAAGGAAAGTTAAAGAAGCATGTCAACTTTTCGATGCAATGGTTCGCGACGGGATCCGAGCCTCTTGTTGGACGTATAACATTCTCATTGATGGTTTATTCAGAAATGGAAGGGCGGAGGCTGGTTATAATATGTTTTGTGATTTGAAAAAGAAAGGTCAGTTTGTTGATGGTGTTAGCTACAGTATTGTTTCATTGCAGCTATGCAAGGAAGGGCTTATTGAGGAAGCATTACAATTGGTGGAAGAAATGGAAAATAGGGGCTTCCCTGTGGATTTAGTTACGATAACTTCGCTTTTGATTGAACTTCATAAACAAAGACGGTGGGATTGGGCAGAGAAGCTCTTGAAACATGTAAGAGAAGGTGATCTGGTTCCTAGTATTCTCCAGTGGAAGGCTGAAATGGAGAGTTCTGTGAAGAATCCTCAAACCACAAGGAAAGACTATACTCCAATTTTCCAATCCAAAGGTGAACTAAGCGAGATTATGAGTTTAATAGCTTCTGCAGATGTAAAGAGTGATGCAGACCTTATATCGAAGGATGCAGCAGAAAGAGATGACATTGATGAATGGTCATCATCTCCACACATGGATTACTTAGCTGACAAAGCAAAATCCACCCGCCTATCTTCTCTGTCATTTTCGCTGCATAGAGGGCGACGAGTTCAAGGAGAAGGGGCAAAGTCTTACGACAGTGATATGGTAAACACTTTTTTATCCATCTTTTTGGCCAAAGGAAAACTGAGCTTAGCATGCAAGCTCTTTGAGATCTTCAGTGATATAATGAGTGTAACCCCTGTGAAGTATACCTACAATTCTTTGATGAGTTCATTTGTGAAGAAGGGTTATTTCAATGAAGCATGGGGAGTTCTTAACGAAATGGGCGAGAAGTTTTGTCCGGCCGATATAGCCACCCACAATCTGATAATTCAAGGATTAGGGAAGATGGGAAGAGCAGACCTAGCAAGAAGAGTTATCGATAAGCTGATGGAGACAGGGGGTTATCTTGACATTGTTATGTATAACACCTTAATAAATGCATTCGGGAAGGCCGGCCAAATCGACCAATCAAACAAGCTTTTCGAGCAAATGAAGGTTAGTGGAATAAACCCAGATGTGGTCACATTTAATACACTGATAGAAGTTCACAGCAAGGCAGGTCGATTAAAGGATGCATACAAGTTCTTAAAGATGATGCTAGATGCAGGATGCTTACCCAACCATGTTACTGACACCACTCTGGATTTTCTGGGGAAGGAGATTGACAAAATGAGGTATCAAAAGGCATCAATTATTCGTAACAAAGATGATTAAATGAGAATTACCGAGCGAATCTCTTTACCCGTGACTTGTATTCTTCAATCCGTAAGCTGTTTAACATTCGTGTAAGTAGTACATATAGTCAGTGTAGCAGCCCATAATTGATGTATTAACTGCTCGAGAAAATGAGGAACTGATTAATTTGACCCATTAGCTTCGTTTTTTTATTTCTTTATTTTCAACTGTGTATTCCCTTACTCTTGCTCAGCAGCTCTTGCTGGTAAATCTTTACAAATAAAATTTATTGAGAAAACATCTCACTTTTGATAATATTTCTGTTGAGAAACTGTGTGGCATGCAACAATTGTTCTAAAAAGTTATCATAAAGCTTCAGATTTAAGTTGTAACGCCCCGAACCCGCCCCAGGCCCGGTGCGTTACGTTGCTAACCAAACCCGTGTTTAAAACTATGTTTAAATGATTTTTCGTAAATTTTTCGACTCGGTTTTCGAGTTTTTTGAACCCTCAAATTTTGTTGGAAAACGTGCCAAAATATGTTTAAAATATGTCGGAAAAAGTCGGGTTAAAACTGGTTTGAAATAAGCGTCAAAATGTTAAAAATTGAAGTATGAACAGTAAAGTGTCGACACTATGAACAGTAGGTGTCAACACTTTAAAACAGTTTTGCTCTCTGGTCCCTTTTCTTTGCAAAAGGTGTCGACACCTTGTATTTGGTGTCGACACTTTTGCAACTCTGTGAACAGTAAGTGTCAACACCTTGTCTTTGGTGTCGACACTTTTACAACAGGATGAACAGTACATGTCAACACCTGCATGTAAATTTGTTTTTCCACTTTTCCTTAAGCTAAACTTCTCCAAAATCCATGAAATTTTAACCACACACTCCCGACACCTAAATCTTCAAATCCCGTAAATTTTATAGAAAACCGACTTCAAATGATTAAATAAAAAAATAGCGAACATAACCCGACGTTAAATAGTTTAAAACCAAAACGGGCGGCGTAACGCCTAAATTTCTTTACACCAAAACCTGAAATCAACCCACGAAAATATATGTTTACAACTTCCTTAAATACGACAACTATTAAACACAATATCCCAACTCAAAAACACCAAAATACATTACGAAAATATTTACGAACACAATTTACCACAACTTAATAAAGTTTCCTAACTCCCACAAAACAACATTTCCGCACACCAACTATCCATACCAAAATACTTACAAATGAAACTATCCATGTCAAACATTCACCTCCCACTACCCGAGACATCCAGTGGTCAAAACGCCCCGACAATAGCCTGCACCGGCGGACTCCGTACTCCTCCGGCTGCAGCCTAATCCTCGGTAGTCTCGTCTACTTCACCTGTATACAAATCGTCACCTACACCACAGAACACACAAAAAGGTAAGCCTAACGCTTAGCAAGTAGGGAAATAATGCACAACGACACGCTAAATGCTCGACTCAATCCTAACATGCAGTTTCTACACACTCAGTTGCTTTCTTTTCGTTTCAATTGCATTATCTTTCACTTCCAGGTGAATCAAGTAGGCACACGCCCCCACACAGTCCAGGACGGCCATGCCTTGATCCACGGAGCTAGACCGGAGGCACACGTCCCAACACAGTCCAGGACGGCCAACACGAATCTCCTCCAATTGATCGTAGAATCCTCATTGTGCACTTCAAGCACGAACAGGTCGAGGAATTCATACTCACGACACATTACGTACATTAACAGGGCATCTCGAATAGAATCCCTCGCGGGGTGCTCAACGAGCCACTTGCCCGACGAAGCTATTCTACTCGAGACCAAGTTGCATATCACTTCTTATCTTTCTTTCACATCATCCTCACCACTCAAACATGCAAAACTCGTGATTTCGTAATTTAGAAAACAATGATGCATGACACCCAATGCGTAACAAAAGCAAATCATAACAAACAAACAAACAAACAATCCCTACCGTTCTATGGTGTAGGCCCGAAGGCAACAAACACTCATCCACTACTTACCTTGTTGCTGCTCGGTACTTCCTCGTTCACACCGTCCAACAAAATCAAATGTTCGATCACCTAACAAGTAACGACAATTCACTTAGTAACAACCTAAATAATTTGTAAGGATTTTCTAACTAAACTAATCACACATTTCAACCCAAACTCACAACTTAACTCCAAACCCGATTTTACACCAAAGTTGACCGTCCAACTTCAAACGGTCGTAACTCTCTCGTTTTTCAACGGATTTCGACGTGCCACCCCAACTCGGAAACCTCTACACGTCTACTATCCATTGAATCACTCAAATCAACCAACCAACCGACTTAGCAAATCCGAAAATACCAAAACAGAACCGGTGCACTTTAGGTTAAAACCGGTTTTCCCCAAACTCTTTTCCAAATCTCAATCTAACTTCCTAAATCACCTAATCTAAATCATCCAACAACCAAACCATCAAAATAAGAAAGAAATCTAACATTTCAACTCAAATTTCGGAGGGCACACTTAGGGTTTTCCAAACCCTAAGCAACTTCACTCAAAACCCACTAAAAACCCTTAAAAACTAACCCTAACCAACATTAAACTAAAACCCACTAAATTTTACCTTGAAATCCCCTTGAAAGCTTGATGAGATGAGGGAAGAAAACTCAGCTATGGAGGTCTTAGGGTTGGAAAGAAATCGTGGGAGAAAAGAGTGAGAGAGAAGGAAAAGAAATCAACCATTAAAACCTCACATTTTCCCTCTTTTGGATTTTTCCACAACATTTTTCTTAATTACAAAACTAACCATTTTTCTTGGTCCTAAGCTTTCCAACGTGAATCACTTATCAAAGCACCACTTAATCTCTCCTCTCCATTATTTTATTTCATCATTTTTCATACCATTAATGCTTAAAACAATCCCATTGGTTGTTTGACTTTTCAAACCCTTTGGTTTGAATTGTCAAACCACTTTGTTTTCTCTTCTCATCCTATCCCTTCTAAACCCCTCACAAAGCACTCTCATACCTCACTAACTTAGGTCTAAACACGTAGTCAAAATTTTCCGGGTGTTACATAAGTACCGTTGTAAATCTTTACCTAAAGAACAATCGTGGAAACATCCCTCAAACACTTATTGCAAACCTGACTAGCTATCTTCAGCACCCTTGAGCTCGAGATGAATGGTACGTTTTCATTTTCCCTCGGGTTACTCAAACTCCACCGAGGACACCTATTCAAGGCAAATCAAAATTAGACAAAAGAATCTTATGATATGGGATGCCATTGATTCGAAAGAATGTGTTTGAGAGAAAGTCTCTGTGAGGTCCCTTTTTTATAACGAAGGACCTCATTTAATTTCTCATTGAAATTAAATGGAGAAGGAGAAGAAGTACTCATTTCTTTGGGTGCCTACAAAACATTTCATTTAATGAGATGTTGAAAATTAAATTTCGGCTGTTCGGCGTCTTCAATTGTGGTTGTTCACATTCCTTATTTTAAAGAATATGTTCCTTCAGAGGCTCTATAAATAGAGGCCTGAATGCACTTCGAAGAGCATCCGTAGAAGAAGAAGTGAGAAGAGAAAGAGAGTGAAGGAGAGAAAGATTTGGAGGGAGAGAAAAGAAAAGTGTGAGAGAAAAATAGGTGTGGTGCTTTTGTGCACAGTGAGAATTCTAAGAGTAGTGATTTCTCTTAGTGAATATTTTCTAAGATATTCAATATCTAGAAAAATATTTGTAAATCCTATTTTTCATAGTGAGATCTTTCTGGACTCTGTTCTCGTGATTTTTTCCCGATTTGAGTTTCTACATAAAATTCTCGGTGTTTATTTTGGCTTTTATTTCTTTTACTTATTGGCTGTTATAATTTACGGCAGTGAAAAAATATTCCTGGTATTTTTTGGATCGCATCTGCTATCGTTTCTCGTACCGCTTATTTAAGTGGGATTCCCGTCGGATTTATTTATTATTTTACCCATCAAGTGGTATCAGAAACAGGTTAATTTCTTTAAATCTAGTATGCTCTGTGGCTGCGGTTTTTAAACTGATCTTCCACATAAGAAAATTTTTTTAGAAATTATTATGGCGGGATAGATTGAAATAGAAAAATTCAACAAAAATAATTTCTCTTTGTGGAAATTAAAAATGAAGGCGGTATTGCGGAGATATGGTTGTACTATGGCCATCGGCGACAGGCCTACGAACGTTGAAGACGAGAAATGGAACAAAGCTGATGAGGATGCAATAACCATTTTGCATCTCACTCTAGCGGATGGAATTTTGTCTAGTATCTCAGAAATGGTAACGGCAAAACAAATCTGGGATACGCTGACAAAATTGTACGAGAAGAAGTCGTGGTATAATAAAATTTTCTTGAAAAGAAAATTATATACCCTTCGGATGTCAGAATCTACAACAGTGACAGACCACGTCAATACTCTAAATACATTATTTTCTCAACTTACAGCAATAGAGCACAAAATCGACAAAAATGAAAGAGCTGAACTTTTACTTTAAAGTTTGCCAGATTCATACGATCACCTCATCGTAAATCTACTCAATGGTAGTACAAAAACTACATTGATGTTCAATGATATTGCAACTGCTGTTCTTGATGAAAAAAGTAGGCGAAAAAACAATGAGCAATCCTCTGTAGAGGCTTTATCAGTAACAAAAGGTAGATCAATGGAACGTAGGGCCTCTAGAGCCAGCACGTCAGGAAGATCTAAATCGAGAAGTAAAAATGGCGTTAAGTGCTATCATTGTGGCAAGATGGACCACATGAAAAAGGATTGCTGGAAACTGAAGAAAGAATAAGGCACAAGAGGTGCTAAAAAAGAAATGAAGAGTACGACTGGAGCTGTCTCTAAGGGTGAAGATGTGATTGTATGCGAAGATGCTGTCAACCTTACGATGAATGAATCATGTTGGGTGTGTGATTCTGGAGCATCTTACCATGTTACTTCGAAAATATAGTATTTTTCAACTTACACCGGTGGTGATTTTGGCATTGTCAAAATGGGGAACAGTCACATTTCCAAAATAATTGGAAAAGGAGGCATCTGTATCCAGACCAACACAGGATGTGAGTTGGTACTTAAAGATGTTAGACATGTTCTGGATATTAGACTAAATCTAATATCAATTGGTGCTCTTGATGAGGCTGGATATAAAAGCAAGTTTGCTGGCGGTAAATGTCAGCAAAGGTTCGCTAATCATAGCGAAATTGATCAAAGAGTCTAGCTTGTATATGACGCAAGTGACTATGAAGGAAGCATCAGTAAATGCTGCACAAGATGACTCATCCATTGAGTTATGGCACAAACGGCTTAGTTACATGAGTGATAAGGGACTTCAATTGCTTGGCAAAGGAGGTTGTTTGTCACATCTCAGAAATGAACCTCTGTCAAGTTGTGTTCATTGTTTGGCAGGAAAACAACACAGAGTTTTCTTTCAGAAGAATTCTGCATCAAGGAAACTAGAAGTGTTAGAAGTTGTCTACTCAGATGTCTGTGGTCCCATGTCCACGAAAACGTTAGGCGGTGCCCAATATATGGTGACATTCATTAATGATCACTCTAGAAAAGTGTGGGCTTATGCACTCAAATCCAAAGATGAGGTGTTTAACGTTTTCAAACAGCTTCATGCCTTCACAGAGCGAGAAACTAGAAAGAAGTTAAAATGCATTCACACTGACAATGGTGGTGAATATATGGGATCATTTGACAATTACTATAAATTGCACGAGATCAGGCACGAAAGATCTGTTATAAAAACTCCTCAACAAAATGGCGTTGCGGAAAGAATGAACCGAACTATCGTGGAGAACATAAGGTGCATGCTATCACATTCAAAGCTTCCCAAAACATTCTGGGGAGAAGCAATGAATACTGCAGTAAACGTCATCAACTTGTCTCCATCAGCACCTCTGAGTGGAAAAGTGCCAAACAAACTATGGACAGGAAAAGACGTCTCTTATAAACATCTAAAGGTATTTGAATGCAGAGCATTCGTCCATATTCCTAAAGATGAGAGGTCCAAACTAGACAGCAATCCTAAGGAATACATATTCCTCGGATACAGAAAGTGATGCATTCGGATATAGGCTTTGGGATCCGGTTGACAAAAAGATTGTCAGAAGCCAAGATGTTGTCTTCTTTGAAGATCAGACCATTGTAGACAAGAAGAAAGATTTGTATATCATTGAAGAGCATCCAATAAGAGTTGGTCTGGAGAAATCAACTTTTGACGGGGGAGATGCTGAATAATCTAGTGATCAAGTAGCTGATGATGTTGACCATGGAAAAATAGAGACTTCTCCTGAATCAGTTGCAGAACCAGAGTTAAGGAGGTCAACAAGAGATCGTCGACCATCGAGGAAATACTCTGTGAACGAGTATGTGATGATAACTGACGGCGATGAACCTGAGTGCTATATGTAAGCTATGGAGCATCAACAAAAGAAGAACTGGTTGGATGCGATACAAGATGAGATAAAATCATTGCATGAGAACCATACTTATGAGTTGGTTCAGCTTCCAAAGGGGGCACTCAAGAACAAATGGGTATACAGACTCAAAGACGAAAATTCACAACCAAAGTATAAGGCCCGACTGGTCGTAAAAGGCTTTGGACAGAAGATGGGGATTGACTTTGAGAAAATTTTTTCACCAGTAGTGAAAATGTCATCCATACGAGTGATACTTGGATTAGCATCAAGTCTTGATTTGGAGATCAAACAACTGGATGCGAAGACTGCCTTCTTGCATGGTGAATTAGAAGAAGAGATTTACATGGAACAACCAGAATGGTTCGTTTTCAAGGGAAATGAATATCTGATGTGTAAATTGAAGAAGAGTCTGTATGGATTAAAGCAAGCCCCAAGACAATGGTATAAGAAGTTTGATTTCTTTATGAGAAATCAAGGATACAAAAAAACTTCCTCAGACCATTGTGTGTTCATGAAAAAATTCACGGATGATACATTTATAATTCTCATACTTTATGTCGACGACATGCTGATTGTGAGCCCAGACAGAGAAAAAATTGTTAAGTAAAAAAATGAACTTAACAAATCTTTTGTCATGAAAGACTTAGGACAGGCGAAATAGATGCTTGAGATGAGAATCACTCGTGATAGGAAGAATAGAAAATTATGGCTATCACAGGAGAAATATATCGAGAAAGTTCTCAGCCAATTCAATATGGATAAGGCAAAGCCGGTCAACACTTCTCTTGCTAAACAGTTCAAACTTACTTCCAAACAAAGTCCTTCCACTAAAGAAGGAAAAGCAGAAATGCAAAGAATTCCATATGCCTCAGTAGTTGGCAGTTTAATGTATGTTATGGTTTGTACGAGACCTGATATTTCACATTCTGTTGGAGTAGTCAGTCAATTTCTAACAAATCCTGGCAGGGAGCATTGGAATGCGGTGAAATGGATTCTTAGGTATTTTAAAGGTACTTCGGAATTCAGTCTGTGTTTTGGAAGTGAGAAGCCTTTGTTGGTAGGCTATACTGATGCAGACATGACTGGAGACATTGATTCTAGAAAATCAACATCAGGGTATTTGGTTACTTTTGGAGGGGGAGCAATGTCATGGCAATCTAAGAGGCAAGGATCAGTTGCATTGTCTACGACAGAAGCTGAGTTTATGGCAGCTACAGAAGCCTGTAAAGAAATTTTGTGGATGCAAAAATTTCTAACGGAATTGGGTCATAAACAATATAAGTATATCTTGTATTGCAACAGTCAAAGTACTATTCATTTAAGCAAGAACCCGAGCTTTCATTCGAAGTCAAAGCACATAGATATCAAGTATCATTGGATACGAGATGTGTTGAATAACAAGCAAGTGCATCTTGAGAAGATTCACACAGATGATAATGGCTCAGACATGATGACAAAGGCTTTACAAAGGAATAAGTACGAATTCTGTATAGACTCAGCAGGATTGAAGATACCTCATCATAAGTCGGGAGGGAAAGATTTGTGAGGTCCCTTCTTTATGATGAGGGACCTCCTCATTTAATTTCTCATTGAAATTAATGGAGAAGGAGAAGAAGTACTCCTTTCTTTCTGTGCCTACAAAACATCTCATTTAATGAGAATGTTGAAAATTAAATTGCGGTTGTTTGGCGTCTTCAATTGCGGTTGTTCACATTCCTTATTTTAAGGAATGTGTTCCTTCAGAGGCTCTATAAATAGAGGTCTGAATGCACTTCGAAGAGCATCCGAAGAAGAAGAAGAAGAAGAAGAAGAAGAAGTGAGAAGATAAAGAGAGTGAAGGAGAGAAAGATTTGGAGGGAGAGAAAAGAAATGTGTGAGAGACAAATAGGTGTGGTGCTTTTGTGCACAGTGAAAATTCTAAAAGTGGTGATTTCTCTTAGTGAATATTTTCTAGGATATTCGATATCTAGAAAAATATTGTAAATCTTATTTTTCATAGTGAGATCTTTCTGGACTCGGTCTTCGTAGTTTTTTCCCGATTTGGGTTTCCACGTAAAATTTTCGGTGTTCATTTTGACTTTTATTTCTCTTACTTCTTGGCATTATAATTTACGGCAGTGAGAAAATATTCTTGGTATTTTTCGGACCGCATCTGCTATCGTTTCTCGTGCCGCTTATTTAAGTGGGATTCCCGTCAGATTTATTTATTATTTTACCCAAGAGTCTTACCAGTGGAACTCTTGCTCCAAAGAGCTTGACCATCGATTGCAGTGAGATGCTGATCATCCAGGCGCTTCCATGTTTTAATCGACTTCACGTCTCCCCAGCCTCCATCCTCTGTTTTTTCCAGGGTAGCCACCACAGCCCTTGCTCTTCTTGGCCATCCAACCTTCCCATAAGCATGGTATCCAAAACCTCCACCATAACAGAGTTGAATACCAGTTAGCTCACCACAAAAATCATTGATGTGATCATGGCCGGTGAAAACTGCCTTCACATCCCCAGCTTCAACCATTGTTGTGAAGAAACCAGAGTTTACAGAGGGAGAACTGATGACCCCTTCTAGTTTCACACCTGTGAAGTTTGACACATCGAAACTAGCAAACTCGGGCAATGGAATGTGAAAATATGCTAGGCCAGGAGCAGGAG
This sequence comes from Begonia masoniana, assembly GCA_022432975.1. NCBI lineage: Eukaryota > Viridiplantae > Streptophyta > Magnoliopsida > Cucurbitales > Begoniaceae > Begonia > Begonia masoniana. Next base: position 13,832,656 of record CM039505.1, on the reverse strand, counting down.
CTTTTTGAGCCTCAGGCTTATTTAAGTATGCTCTCTGTCAAAGAAAACAAAAGTTCAAAAATGCCTTGCACCAACAGGTTCAGAATATCTTAAAACTAAGTAGCTTATACCTTGAGGTTTGCAGAAGTGAGTTGGAACCAAAATTGTTGAGAAGGTTTGATCCATCCATAGCCATGAATTGAAGGAACTGTGGAATAATCTCCACTGTCAAGGAAGTGGAGGTTGAGAACAGACTTGTTCTCAAAAACAGAGCCCATAACTCCACCAACCTCAAGATTATAATTACCAAAACCATCAATAATGTGCAGTCCTGGAGGATTGACCTGAGAGAGAGTATTTTTCAGGCCAACAATATGTTTCATCACCCCTTCCCTTGAAAGAGTGGATTCCTGGTCATGGTTCCCCAGAACAGCCGCCCATGGAATGTTTGAGGAGATTGCCGGTGCAAATGCAGCATTCATTGATTTTGCTGCATCAGTTGCGTCAGACCCGAAGATGTTATCCCCTGTTAAACATGAAAAGTTAAATCTAGTTCGGTTCAAAAAAAGATCAGAAAGGGGGAAGTTTTGCAGACTATCCAAAGTGTGATTGAATTCTGTACAGTTCTTGTTTAATATTCTTTGATCAGGGTTTCAATCATTTTTCATTTAACGTTGCAGAATATGAATGATATGTTGCAGGAATCTGCACAAGCAGGAATCTGCACAGATATTGCTTACTTTCCTTAATTGTTCGAACAATCGTTCTATGAAGAATTTACGAGAAGTACAACTTCGAGAGTCTACATTAACAGGTGTGAAACTAGTTTCTAACCAGAGTATACAATATCAATTCCTTTATTATGGAAACTGAAATGATTTGACACCTCGAACTAAAAGAACATACCACAAGAAAAGCAATTAACAAAGAAATCTCATCACGAAAAGAAAAGAAATACCAGTGAAAACGATGAGATTTGGCTTCTCAGCAAGAATCATGCGATGAATAAAGGCCGATGTATTGAGGTCAGAGCAAGAAGCGAACTGCGTCGGAAGTACATCCTGTTGGGAAAAAATAATAATACCGGCGGGAACGATGATAAAAATACCACCACTGAAAAACGTGAAAAGTACTGATCAGGATAATTCCCAGGAAAGAATGCTCTTGGCAATCTCCTTAGACAGAATTACCTTTCCAAGTAAGTTCCCAGAAAAGGCTGGAGGGACACAAACGGTCCGCTTAAATTCCAGTCTCCTAGACAGAACTTACTTACACAGTACAATTACACCACTAACCAAGCGGTACGAGAAACGATAGCAGATGCGATCCGAAAAATACCAGGAATATTTTCCCACCACCGTAAAATTATAACGGTCAAGAAGTAAGAGAAAAATGAACACCGAGAATTTTACGTGGAAACCCAAATCGGAAAAAAACCACGGGGACCGAGTCCAGAAAGATCTCACTATGAAAAATAGGAATTTACAATATTTTTCTAGATATCAAAATCTTAGAAAATATTTACTAAGAGAAATCACCACTCTTAGTATTTTCACCGTGCACAAAAGCACCACACCTATTTTTCTCTTACACCTTTTTTTTCTCTCCCTCCAAAAATCCTCACTCTTTTCTCTCTCCCTCTTCACTGAAGCTTGTTTTGCTTCTTGCTTCGGATGCTGAAGGATGAGCAAATCTTCCCTATTTATAGGGAAGGTTTGTCACAAAGTGACAAACCAATACAAAGAAGAAAATACGAAGTTTTCTTCTTCGCATTAAATGGAGGTTAGGCGCCCCCTTTTTGCAGCAAATGGAGACTCTCCATTTTTCTTCTTCACATTGCTGCAATAAATGATGGGTCCCTCGTCATAAAGAGGAACCCACACATCCTTACATGGCGTCGACTTTCCGTCCGCAAAATGCATATCCGCGACCTGAAGTATCTTAAATTCCCCACTCCTCCCAAATCTCAGCTTCTGCTGCATATCCACCGCCGATACTCGAATCAAAAGTAGAGTAAACAAAAGCAAAACCACCACCAAATCACAAAAGCAAAAACGAATCAACAGCCGCGATCTCTTCTCCTTAAACATCTTCCCGATCGTTTCCCTCAGATTCTATCACCAAGCAGCGGCCTCCACAGAAAACGAAGAGTTCCGGAAGTAGAAGAAAAACAACGACCTAGAACAAATAAAAGAATCAGGACACAGACTATTCAATTTTGACTATTGTAGGATCCGCAGTGGAACGAACATCCGCAAATGGAGATACGACAAAGACCGGGAAAGCATGGAAACTTTCAAACAGAGAAAAACGAAAGAGAAGAGGTAGCTTTCGCATCTCCATTAATAACCAGTGGTTCGTTAGTTGCCGCTACAAATTCAATTCCATTAAATTCACTCCTTCATCGATGAAGACCAAGTATTACATAATAATTCAAACCATCATTAATTCATATTCCGACCTCTGCTTATACTGAACTTTGAATATAAATTTAAAGTATAAACTAATTTTATTTTGTCACCCACGCATTTTCAATCGAGATGTTGTAGTTTTTTTACTAAATTAGGTGAGGAAAGTTAAACAGAAGAGAGAAACACAGAGAATAAAATCTGTATATCCGTACGTCGTTTTCTGATAAGTATATCAACTATTTATAAACTATATAAATATAGAGGCGACAAATGAGCGGACTAACGCTCGACTCGACTCGTTTAACTTTAGTTCGTTGGACTCACTAAGCTCGGTGAGCTAAACTTTTTTAGGGTTGGCTCGGATCAATCAGCTCGTTTATCACATTAATTGCAAATGATTGACAATTAAATAGGTATTAACATAATTAGTATGTGTACAATTGGTAATGATATAACTGTCAAATATTTGTAATAATATTTGTATGATATTTTTTATTAGATCATCTTAAATATTTTTTTTATTTCAATACATGTCATTTTATATATTAATTAAATAATTTTGTTAAATAAACAATTAAGTATTATATTTTGATATTATAATGATAGTGTAATTATTAATTTTTTTTAGAAATATATATTACATTTATATAAATTGGAAACATTTGGACTTGACTCGTTGAGGCTAGTTTAGTCGATTTGATTAGTTTAACATTGGCTCACGAGCCAACTCAAGTAAGCTCGGCTCATTTAACTAGCTAAGTTTGGTGAACCAGATTTTTTCAGATTTGATTCGATTATGCCGGCTTGTTAGCCATCTTTATATATATCATCACTCTATTCAGTTAGTAAAAATTGAACCCAAGCCACTTCCGAAGCGCCATTAGCAATGCTTTTATATTCAGCTTTGGTACTTGAACGAGATATCGTCTTCTGTTTAGCGTATGACTAAAGAAACTAAATTCAAACCAAGAAACAAACAATGAACACTAATACTCTTCCTGTCATCTGGGCACGCAGCCCAGTCAGCATCAATATAACATGAGAGATTGAAATCCAAAAATTTGGAGAAGCAAATACCAAAATCTAGAGTTCCTCTAAGATAACATAAACTCCAAGAAAATTATGAACAGTTCCCAAGTCTCGAATAGCAAATTTAGAGTTAAGATAAACAATGATTTTATCTAGTAGCAGAAAGAAGTTACGAGTAACTAGGATGTTGTCAACCTAAACTAAAAGAATAGGCACATCTGAATCATTTCGATACACAAACATTGAAGAATAAGCTTTAGAAGGCACAAAACCTCACTGCACTATAACATCCAACAACTTCGTATACCAGGCTCTCAACGACTGTTTAAGACCATATAATGTCTTTTTTAAAAGGCACACATGATTAAGTTTAGCTGAATCCACAAAACCAAGAGGTTGAGATATAAAAATAGTTTATGTAATATCTTCATGTAAAAAGACATTGCTTACATCCAATTGTTTGATAGATCATTCGAGTGAAAAAGAAATAGAGAGAACAAGTCAAATTGCAGTAAACTTGACAATCGGACTAAAGATTTCGTGTAACGCCCAAAAATTTCACCGTACACTTTAAATTTGGTATTTAATAAATTATGTTAGTCTGCAATTGATTTATCATAGAATTTATAAGTAATCAGTTGAATTGGAGAAAAGAAGAGTTATGATGACTTTGCTTGGAAAGATGAAAGGAGAAATATGAAAAGTTGAAAATTCAAAAGAAAAAAATGAGATGAATTATGAGTTGGAAACGTCAAATTGATGAAGCAATTTGGGCTTGCTTTTGACGTGGAATGGAGGGAAGGAAAGGTGAGGGGTATGTGGGAGAAGACTTATCTTCAAATGAAGATATGCCACCTCATTTCACTTGACTTATTTTCTTCTCTTCCTTCATGAAGGTTAAGACTTCATTCTGGAGAAAAGTTGAACGAGTCAAACTTTGAAATATTATTGTTTGAAGGGTAATTTTGGCAAAAAATTTGGGTTAGGTAAATGATACTTTTCCTTTTAGAAAGCAAAACCTCATTGTGATTGGTGATCTTCTTCTCCACGGCTAGGGGTGGGTAGAACTGGCCCGAAACCGGCGGACCAGATTGGACCGCCGGTTCGGGCTGGTTCTTAGCCGATTCTGTATGGTTTGGAGCCAGTTTCGGTTCCAAAATTCTAAGAACTGGGAACTGCGGTTTGGTGCACGGTTTCGAGGTTCGGGAACCAGCTCGGACTGTGGGAGTATCGACCCATGGGTCAGCCTGGGAAATGGGTTATCCGACCTGGCCACCCATGGATCGGATGCCCTAAAAGTTTTAGGCTAAAACTGAAGTTCACTTCAGACTTCAGCAATTAGCGATCCCGAGTCCCCCTCTACCGAGTCCCCCTCTACCGAGTCCTCCTCTGCCGAGTCCCCCTCTATCGAGTCCCGACCCCGAGTCCCTATCTCTACGACCTGAACGATAAAAAAATCGTTGGTTTTGTTTCGTCGGAGAGATAGGTGTGGCGAGTAGCCGGTGTTCACACACTTCCCACATCACAGAACAAACTTCGTTTCCTAGTAAGGAATTACAGGCCCCCTGAGCAGATTTGAACAAGATCATCAGATCCCGAGTCTTGCTTACTTCTCTATTGATTTCACATACATGGTGCTTCCTGTTATGATTTTTACGAATTTTCTTATGCTTTTTGATGTTTCCTCAAATTATTTTTGTTAGTTCCAAACTTATTTACTCTACGAAAGTTAACTGATTTTCGGGTCTTGAAGATTTTCTAGGACGTTTGGTTTGAGAATCTGATTTCATAACTGCAAAATTTTGGAGACCTTTGGGTTTTAGCCTTGCATAGAAAAAATGATTCTAGCAACGGGTTTGTTGTTCTTTCATTCTTTGGTTTGAATCCTCATTATTATTGTACTTTTGTTTTATTATTTTCATCTGATCTTATGAACATTCTATGTTTTTGATGATGTGTTTCTGGTTCTTTAAATCCGTGTATCGTCTTTTTCTTTTTCATTCTAAAACAGAAAAACAAGCTTCAGTTTTAACATTTCAGAAAAAAAAAAAAATTGATGGGAGGAACGGGTACCAATCGAGACAAGACTAAATTTTCGGTACTAGTCCCGGTTCGGTACCTATCCCTTCCAGGACCGGTTCCAATTCTAAGATTTAAAATCCCAAAAAGTCTGGTCCGGTCTGGTCTGGTTTCAAGCTGGAACCGGACCGTGCCCACCCTATCCACGGCAGCAGCTCCTCCTTCTCCTCTCCTCTTCTGAAATTTTCATACCCAAAACCCTACTCTCTTTCTCTCTTAAAGATTTGTAAGGTAAGAGTTTGGGTTTTCTTGTTAGGTGGTTTATTCTTTTGACTAATGAAATGAAACGGTTTTATTGGGTTTAGTTTCTGTTTGATAAACCCTAATAAGAAGTGTGAGAAAATGGCTGTATATTCTCCTTTTATTGGTTGTTTTTAAGATCAAGTGAATGAGAAAATATGTTTATGATGAAAGGATGAAATGGGAGAAACAAATAGAAATTTACAGGTCCTTTTGGTTTTCAGAAATTCTGGTGTTGTGAATGAGTTTTCTTTAAAGTGTGGCTTGAGCATGTTAAAATAGACATCCTAAGGTTTACAGCGAATTTTGAATCGACGAGTTCGGATATGTATACGATTTATGGTGAATTTTTGAAGTAGTTAAAGTTTAATGAAATCTCGAATTTAACAAATAACAGGGCAGGTTCTGTTTTGCACAATTTCGGCTAAGCTAATGATATTGGTTAGTTAAATGGTTCTAGCCATTAAAAACTACACTTCTCAAGATTTAAATAACATCTTGAATCATCGGATTCGGATATATATACGATTTACTACGAATTTTTGAATCTATTGTACAAAAAACTGGAAAATTCCTGGAGCAGTTCGGTTTTGGTAATTCCGAACCAGTTGAGAGTTTTTGATTGATAAATTGATCTTAGAATGTTCAAATAGACTCTTCAAGGAGTCCATAGCCTTTGAAATTTCTGAATTCGGTATAAAAGATATGAATTTTTGAAGTTATGTCAAATTATGGTTGAATTTCCAAAAATGGGTTATGGAATGGTTGAAATTGGTTTGCCTATTGTTTGAAACCATTTGGTAGGGATGATACGTTTTGATTTAGGAACATGTATGTTATGCTTGTGAAGCATTTGGATTTGGGAATATATATATATTTGGATATTTTGATGGATTTAAATTTCTATGTTGCATTATTGTGAAGTTAATGATGAATTTGACTTGTTTTAGGTTTTCTAGTCTCCAAGAATAAGTAATTAATTGCTTTAAATTCTGCTCAGGACGTCAAGTAAGTGCATGTTTGCATGCATTTTGGCCGATTGGCCTACACCACAAAGGATGGCTAGAATGTGGATTTTTGGAGATGTTAGTTGGAAAGTTTTGGTTTTGGTTTGGGTAGAAGTTTTAGGTTGTGAGTTGAATTATGATAGTTTCTTGTTTATTGATTTGTTTATTAGTTTATTTTATATTACGCTTACAGCATTCGAGGATATGTATCTGTATGTGACATGTATTCATGCATCATGGTTTTCCAAAGCATAGAAAACGGTTTTATGCATATGTTTTCATGTAAACAAGAGCAAAAGAATACAATACAGTAAAATACGTAATAGTTATTGTGGGTAGGGAACTGAGTCTGGTAGTTCCGCCAGAGGAACCGGTTCCGTCAGAGGGACTGTTAGATATGTCATTCCACTTCTCCTAGAGTGTTAAATGGTTGTTCTGCCAGAGGGACAGCAGTAGGCCATCTCTCCTCTAGAAGCAGTATCCCAATAACTCATGTCATGCAAGAAAAATAATGAATAGATTTAGTGCATGTTTTATGAACAGCATAGATTATTCATGAGCATGCATGCATTCTTCTTTCTATACATTACTTACTGAGCATTAGACTCATCAGTTTACTTTGTGGTGTAGGTGATATTGATACAGGTGAGGACGTTAATCCTCAAGACGAGTAATAGAGCAGCTGGTGGAGGACGTCCATGGGGTGTGCTAGAAGCTGTTAAGGCGATTTTGACCTGTGGGCCAGTTGTAGGTATTTTGGTAAATGTGTATAGACAGATGTTTTAAATTTTAATTAGATGATGGGCTTACAGACTTTTCGCTACGTTTTGTGAACATAACTAGGATTTCTGTTGTTTTGGGTTGCTTAAAGAAATGACGTTGTGATTTATTGGGATAAACTGTGAATTAGGTTGCTTTATGGTCGAATGGATGATTGGAGGTATGATTTTAAGATCTTGATAATGTTTATAGGTTGAAAGTGGTTTGATGAAGTTTATAAATGATAGGATGAAGAAAAGAAGGGTGATAAGGTCGATGTCCAGCAAGCTTGCTATCGATCGGTGCTTGCATGAAGCAAAACTGCCGATCGATCGGCGCTTGCATGAAGCAAGCGTTGAAGGCAGCAAGGCTGCCGATCGATCATAGCTTGCATGAAGGCAGCAAGGCTACCAATCGTGGGCGATAGATTGGCTGCTGCAGGCCCCCAACTCTGTAACACCCGGTTCTATTAAACTATTTTCTATTCCGTTATTTAATAGTGACTAAGTAAGGGCATAGTGGTAAATTGAGAGCTTATAATGGATAACCTATTTAAGGAAAGAGGTTTGGGTTTAATGCACTGTAGCCGCCACTATCCTGCTTACCATTTCTCTTTCAGCCTTCAGCTCTGCAGCAGAACCCTCTAGGCGATTCCCTCCCCCGATTTTCCTTCAACCTAGGTACGTTTTCCTCATTTTCTTATGTTTTAGCAGTTAGATGACCGAGGGAGTGCAATGTGAGGAGTTCTAGGATGCTGCGAGTGAGAGTAGGTTCGAGTTATTGGTGATAAATGGGAATGCACGAGTAGCAGGGTTTCAAACTAGTTTACTTAAACTTCTGGTTGATTTTTGGTGGAGCTTAGTGAGAGTTTGATTGATGCTCTGTTGTGACTCTAGGTGTGTGAGCTTGTAAGGCAACTTACAGCCGAGCGATTTCCCGGAGACCAGGTAAGTAAAGTATGCATGTGCCTTCGGGCCTACATCACAAAACAGTAGGTTGTGTGTGTGCTTGAATATTTTCTGTATGTCATGCATCATGTTTTTGAAAAAATACGAAAATGAATTTTTATGTATTGACATGGTAAGGAATGTAATGATTGCAACAGACAATCTATGAAGGGAACTAATCCACCCCTTAACTTTTGAAGGGATTTACAACTTTAGGAAGATTGATCCACTTCTCAAGTAGAATATAGGATTATTATAGTTATTAAGGGAAGTAATCCGCCCCTTAACTTATGAAGAGGATTTATAACTTTGGGAGAGCTGATCCCACTCCCAATGGAATTGAGGGATCAAATCAGTGAATGAATGCATATGCAACAGAGATGTGAAAGTAGAAACTGCATGTCTAGGAATTTTGCTTCAGCATTTCATTTCATTATCGCTTTGCTTACTTAGCATTAGGCTAATAGATGAGTTTTGTGATGTAGGTGAAGAAGCTTCTGAAGGTATTTTTCCTGAGCACAATGAAGTTTAGACAAGTTGGAGGAGCACACCCAAGTCTCGACTTGGTGTTCTGATGAGGCGGCTTAACTGTTGTCAGTAGTTGTGAAGGTTTAATGGATAATGAATCGATTTAAATTTGTTGAGTTTTATGACAGTAGTAGTTTTAATGTTTCTGAATTCATTTTGAGATTTTCTTCCAGACAATTATACCTGTTGGTGTTAATAGTGGTTTTTACCAAATGTTGGAGTAGTGTCCAGATTTAAGTGGTTTTGAACGAATTTTAGTAAATTGCTCAAGTTCTTTTGGTAGTCGGAGTTTTCTTTGTTAGAGCAAAATTGTTGCTATGAGTATTTTTGATCTATCGATAGATGATGTCTATCGGCAGACGTAGAGTTGTTGTTCTGTTGTCTATCCGAAGATGTCTTCAGTAAAGTCATCGGATGATGTCTTCAGTAAAAGCCATCGGATAATATCTTCAGTAAAGTCATCGGATGATGTCTTCAGTGGAAGCCATCAGAAGATATAAGTAAAAAATTTGTCGTTTTGTAACCGGATGATGTCGAGTATTTTATCCATCGGATGATGAAGGTAAAAGTCTTTTGTCATTTTGTAACCGGATGATGTCGAGTAATTTATCCATAGGATGATGAAGGTAAAAGTATTTTGTCGTTTTGTAACCGGATGATGTCGAGTATTTTATCTACCGGAAGATGTGAGTAAGTGTAATTGTCGTTTTGTGATCGGCAGAGGCTGGATGGATGATTCATCCGGCTGACGTCATCGGTAGATGCGAGTAGCAAAACTTGTCGTTTTGCGATCGACTGAAGTTGGAAGAATGATTCCTCCGGCTCACGTCATCGGTGGAAGCTTTCAGTTTTATTTCTGCCCTTTTTCGTTGACCTTGTTTAGCGGCAGATGCGTTTGACTTTTTACGAATTTTGAGTATTTTACGCTTAAGCTTTCATCTCTTTTGTCCGAATTAATTCTTAATATTTTAACTGATTATTCGAACACTGTTTTATAGTTTTACTTAACTTTGCTTTGCTCAAAGATTTTCCGCTGTAAGTTTTTGTGTTTTTAGCAAACGTTCAAATTTGACTTTCAAGCGAAGTTTTAAATTTGGTCCAAAATTTCCTAGTTATGTTCGGGTTTATGAGTAACGAACTGAGTTTAGAAAACTCGGGGCGTTACAGTTTGGTATCAAAGACATTCAATTAAACCGTTCAAAAGATTACTCATCAGTGCCAGTCGTCGCATGGGAGTACTCCAACAACTGTAAGTGTTTATGTTAGCTTTAGTTATTAGATGTTTATGAGAGTAGTTAACCCTATGTAGGAATTTAGTAAAATGTCTAGGCGACCAGGAAGACCAAGAGTACCAAGAGAGATACCGAAGCCGGGACGTGGAGAAGATTCTAGCGTGATTAGGCAGCTGATAAATTTGGTGCGTCAGCAAACAGACCTAGTACGTCAGCAGTCCTATCAGTTAGGAGTGCTGTTAAACCGAGAGGTGCAGGGAAGTGTCAACTCGAGTTCTAGCAATGAACATTCTGGGGATAGATTCAGGAGGCTACGACCACCCACATTTGATGGTCAGTCGTCTGACCCGGTTATTGCTGAAGGGTGGCTTAGGAAGATCGAGAGTATGTTTAGGTGCGCCAACATTGGAGAAGGAGACAAGGTCACGTTGGCCACATTTCATTTGGCTGGTGAAACTCAACTCTGGTGGGAAACAATAGAGACTACCACTGATGTTTTGGCGATGCCTTGGTCACAATTCAAGGATATTTTCTATGAGAAGTATTTTAACAGCACTGTCCAGACCGCGAAGAAGTTAGAGTTTTTGAACTTGAAGCAGATAGGGTCTGTGGCCGAGTACAGTAGGCAATTTGAGTCTCTATCCCGGTTTGTTGGACATTTTGCTCACAAAGACGAGGACAAGGTGTTCAAATTTGTGCATGGACTGAAGCCAGAAATTTACCGAGGAGTTAAATTTTGTGGTATTAAAGGCTCGACATTCAGTGAAGTTGTTTCCACTGCCCTAGAAGTGAAAGAAGCTGAAAGGAAGTGTGCTGAACCAAAAGAAGCCCCATGAAAGTTTGTTCAGCCACAACAACAGAGAGGGGTGAAGAGGCCTAGTGAAGGCCAAAGTAACCATGGAACAGGGAAGAAAGTGCAGGATACCAGAAAGTTTCCCCAATGCCCAATATGTTCTAAAAGCCACCTAGGTGAGTGTAGGTTTGGGATGGAAAAGTGTTTCAACTGTGAAGAGATTGGACACACGTACAGAGACTGCCCGAAGCCTAGAGTCACCCGATGCTTCAACTGCGGCAAGGTCGGCCATATTAACCGAGACTGCCCGATCTTAAAGAATAGCCTTGCTAAGATAAAGCCGAGGATATTCTCCATGATGTAGTCGGGCGATGATGAACAACCTGCTGTTGTGTCTGGTACTATACTGGTCAACTCTTTACCTGCTTTTACATTGATAGATTCTGGTGCAACACATTCATTCATAGCATCTACATTTGCTGATAAGTTAGATGTAAAGCTTACCCGTACTGAGTATGTATTTAATGTCGCATTATCCTCTGGTGAACGCATGCACTCTAATCGAGTGATGCTTGATAGTGCTGTATTAGTAGGAAACATGAACCTACCTGCTAACCTCATTATTATGGAAATAATGGGATTTGATGTGATTCTAGGAATGGACTGGTTGTTTAAGCACCACGCCACAATTGATTGTAGGACAGGGATAGTTAGTTTCCAACCCCCTAGTAGTTTGAGACATACCTTTCAAGCCTCAAGGAAGAGTAAGGAAATGTCCGTGATGACTTCTATTAATGCTAGACCTTCCCCATATGGAGAGTACTTGTGCTTCTTAGCTAGCGTTTTAGACACACAACTTGTAGGAAAAGCAAGTCCTCAGAATGTCTTAATTGTCCAAGATTTCCCAGTAGTATTCCTAGATGACCTTCCTGGCTTGCCACCAGATAGGAAAATTGAATTTGTTGTGGATGTTTACCCAGGCGCTGAACCAGTGTCTAAGAATCCCTATAGATTAGCACCTACGGAGTTTAAGGAATTAAAGAAACAATTGGAGGAATTATTGGATAAGGGGTTCATACGCCCTAGCTTTTCACCGTGTGGTGCACCTGTTCTTTTTGTCAAAAAGAAGGATGAATCAATGCGTATGTGCATTGATTATAGGGAATTAAATAAGTTAACCATCAAGAACAAGTATCCCTTGCCAAGAATTAATGATTTGTTCGACTAGCTTAAGGGTGCACGAGTTTTCTCTAAGATCGACCTTAGATCTGGTTACTATCAACTGAAAGTCAAGACTGAAGATATCCCTAAGACAGCCTTTCGTACAAGGTATGAGCATTATGAGTTTTTGGTTATGTCCTTTGGATTGACAAATGCACCAGCAGCCTTTATGGATCTTATGAATAGGGTGTTTCATGAATACTTGGATAAGTTTATCATAGTGTTTATCGATGATATTTTAATCTATTCCCGTTCCAAAGATGAGCATGCTAGGCACCTGACTTTGGTCTTGGAAGTATTAAAATAGCACCAACTATACGCCAAGTTTTCTAAGTGTGAGTTTTAGTTGGACCAAGTTCACTTTTTAGGACATGTTATCTCTGGGGATGGAATATCTGTCGATCCAGCTAAGGTTCAAGCAGTTAAGGAATGACCCCAATTGAGGAATGCTACAGATATCAGGAGTTTTCTTGGACTAGCAGGATATTATAGAAAGTTCATTGAAGGATTTTCGAAGATTGCTACACCCCTTACTAAGTTAACAAGGAAAAATGTGAAGTATATATGGACTGACGAATGTGAGCATAGTTTTCAGACTTTGGAACAGAAAGTGACCAATGCCCCTGTATTGACAGTACCCGACGGAAATGGTAAATTTAACATTTACTGTGATACTTCCAAAATTGGTCTTGGATGTGTGTTGATGCAAAATGGTAAGGTAATAGCCTATGCCTCTAGACAATTGAAAATCCATGAGAAGAATTATCCTACACACGACTTAGAACTAGCTGCAGTGGTTTTTGCACTCAAGATTTGGAGGCATTACTTGTATGGTCAAACTTGTGATATATTTTCGGACCATAAAAGTCTGAAATATATTGATAAGTGTGTATTTTGCACACTTATTCGTGCTTTTCATTCTTGTTTCGATTAGTTTTTCCTCGAGCGTTTGAGTTTATTTGATGTTATTGGTGAGATTGTGCAGGTAAGTCGAGTTTTAACAGGTAAAGGCGGAATTGGGACGAAATTAAGGAATAAAGAAGAAAAGGAAGCAAAGAAGGAAAAAGCATCGGATCACGATCGATCGTGATCGTACTGCGATCGATCGTGATTCGAGAGAAATTCATTCTAGAATCCAGAGAAGGCCCGACTGATCGGGCTCAGCATCACGATCGATCGCGATCGTCAAAAGTTTCGTTCAAAATTTCCCGAGCCAGCCCGACCAATCGGGCTCAGCACCTCGATCGATCGTGATCGAGGAAAATTTCACTCAAAAGTCCAGAGGCCGCCCGATCGATCGGGCTTTGCAACCTCGATCGATCGTGATTAGCAGAAATACAGTGCTTAAGTGTCACGCGATCACGATCGATCGTGATAACATTACGATCGATCGTGATTGCGGGAAATTATTAAAATCTGATTTTAATAATTATTGATCGGGTCGATCTCAGCCGTTGATTTATGGACCGCGGCCCTAAGTGGAGTAAAAATAAAAATCTGAACGGGAGGCAAGGGAGGGATATAACGGAATAGAGAGAAAAACCCTACGGGGATATCGGGGGCCGGATCGAGCAATTAGCGAGGAACGGGCGAATTCGACAGAAATTTCTGAGTTTTTGTTTCTTCTTTTCTCTTCCAGCATGAATTACTTTATTTTCTCTAGAGTTTTCTTTAATTTCAGCATGAACTAAACTTTCGATTCTAGGGTTTCGACGTAACTCTGTTATGAATATTTAATTGTTTTAATTTAAGTTTTTAGTTTTCTTATTCTTTTCTGTGTTGAGTAATCTATTCTGAACGTAATACTTAGGTTTGCTTGATCACCAAAACTAAGAATATTATGGTTAATTCGGGATGCGAGAGCGGAGAATTTAACTGTGCACTGAATAGATTACCTTAAAAAGGATCCTAGGCTAGAGATAGTTAGGGCGTTTGAGTGGTAATATAATTTCTTGCTCTTAATGTATTCAATTAATTCTCAGGATTAGAGACCGAGAGGTGATAATTCGTTAATTGAATAAGTTTGTCTTTGCTCGAGAGAGATTGATGAATATTTTTGTGAAATTGCCATCAACACGAAGGAATAAGGATTAATTACTTGAATTAGGGTTGTTAAATAGGATTAGCTAAGTGAAATCGAAACCATGGAAATTTTCTCATCATATAATCTTACTCTTTTATATTCAATTCTATTATTTAAATTGTTCAATTTCTTTTATTTGAATTATTTTAGTTTAAAATCTTAAATCATCAACATATTATTTCTTTTCAATTTAAACTGAAATTTAGATATTCAATATTTAACATATTTATTCCTCGTGGGATCGACACTCGTACTTACACACACTTTATTACTTTTGCAACACGTGCACTTGCGTATCACGATTTTTCGCAACATATATCTTCTCACAGAAGGAATTAAATATGAGGCAACGGCGATGGTTGGAATTTGTGAAGGATTATGATTTTGAGATTAAATACCATCCCGGCAAACCAAACGTTGTAGCAGATGCTTTGAGTAGAGTGACAACATCAGCCTCTGCATTGATTCTGGATATACCGATAGCCTTAGAGACAGAATTCCGAAGATTTAATTTAGAAGCAGTATCCAGTATATCAGCTATGCTTTCGACCATATCCCTGAGACCTACCATTCTTGAAAGGATAAAGGAAGCTCAGATAAATGATGTGGAGTGCAACAAGTACAGACTGAGCATAGAATCTACTGACATGTCGGATTTCAACCATTCTGATGATGGAATCCTTAAGTTTAGGAATAGATGGTTTGTTCCGACTAATGATGAACTTCGAAGAGAAATCCTTTTGGAAGCGCATTCCTCTAAGCTCTCTGTTCACCTAGGATGTACAAAAATGTACAAAGACCTAAAACAACACTACTGGTGGCCAAATAAGAAGAGGAATGTGGCAGAATACGTAGAATCGTGTCTAGTTTTCCAGCAGATTAAAGCTGAACATTAGAGGCCTGCAGGAACATTGCAACCCCTGCCAGTTCCCGAATGGAAGTGGGAACAAATAGTGATGGACTTTGTGGTAGGATTACCTAGGACAACTAAGGGACATGATGCAATTTGGCTGGTAGTAGATCGTTTAACCAAATCTGCCCATTTCCTGCCAATGAAGATGACCTACTCGTTGGATCAACTTGCTGAATTGTATGTGCATGAGATTGTTAGGTTGCATGGAGTTCCAAGCACAATAGTTTCTGATCGAGACTTTAGATTTACATCCAAGTTTTGGAAGAGTCTGCACAAAGCTATGGGTACACAGCTCACTTTTAGTACAACCTTTCACCCTCAAACAGATGGACAATCTGAAAGGACCATTCAGACATTAGAGGATATGCTTCGTGCATGTGTATTAGAGTTTCAAGGTCCTTGGAGTAAGTACTTATCATTAGTGAAGTTCTCTTATAATAACGGCTTTCAGGCAACAATAGGAATGACACCTTATGAGACATTGTATGGACGTAAGTGCAGATCTCCCTTGTATTGGGATAAGGTTGGAGAAGCATTTGGTTGGTCCTGATATTGTGCAACAGACAGTGGAAAAGATTGCTCTTATCCGGCAACGAATCTTGACAGCTCAAAGCCAGCAGAAAAGTTATGCAGATAGAAGACGTAGGGAATTGGAATTTGTAATGTAACGACCCACGTCCCGAACCACGTACCCCGGCCCAGGCCCGTACACCTGGCACCGAGGCCCCGGCCCAAGCCCGTACACTTGGCACCGAGTTACGTGTCCAGCCACGTGTCCGCTACTCACAGAACTTCCCTCTCCCTGTAGAGGATTTTTACCTTCCCCCCCACTCGAACCCAGGACCTCAGGGTTAAGTACCTGGGCTACAAGTGAGGAGTACCACTTGAGCTACTAGCCCAAGTGGTACTCCTCACTTGTAGCCCAGGTACTTAACCCTGAGGTCCTGGGTTCGAGTGGGGGGGAAGGTAAAAATCCTCTACAGGGAGAGGGAAGTTCTGTGAGTAGCAGACACGTGGCCGGACACGTAACTCGGTGCCAAGTGTACGGGCTTGGGCCGGGGCCTCGGTGCCAGGTGTACGGGCCTGGGCCGGGGTACGTGGTTCGGGACGTGGGTCGTTACAATAAAAGGCGCCTTTTATTGTCAAGCCCCGGCCCAGCCCAGTCATTCCTGGGGCACTGGAACCGAACCCAGCCCAGGCCCGTACACCTGGCACTGGATCCCCAGCCCAGGCCCGTACACCTGGCACTAGGAAGCCCAACTCACAGAACTTCCCTCTCCCTGCAGAGGATTTTTGCCTTCCTCCCCACTCGAACCCAAGACCTCAGGGTAAGTACCTGGGCTACAAGAGAGGAGTACCACTTGAGCTAGTAGCTCAAGTGGTACTCCTCACTTGCACCCCAGGTACTAGTCCCTGAGGTCCTGGGTTCGAGTGGGGGGGAAGGTAAAATTCCTCTGCAGGGAGAGGGAAGTTCTGTGAGTAGCGGACACGTGGCCGGACACGTAACTCGGTGCCAAGTGTACGGGCTTGGGCCGGGGCCTCGGTGCCAGGTGTACGGGCCTGGGCCGGGGTACGTGGTTCGGGACGTGGGTCTGCACAAAGCTATGGGTACACAGCTCACTTTTAGTACAACCTTTCACCCTCAAACAGATGGACAATCTGAAAGGACCATTCAGACATTAGAGGATATGCTTCGTGCATGTGTATTAGAGTTTCAAGGTTCTTGGAGTAAGTACTTATCATTAGTGAAGTTCTCTTATAATAACGGCTTTCAGGCAACAATAGGAATGACACCTTATGAGACATTGTATGGACGTAAGTGCAGATCTCCGTTGTATTGGGATGAGGTTGGAGAAGCATTTGGTTGGTCCTGATATTGTGCAACAGACAATGGAAAAGATTGCTCTTATCCGGCAACGAATCTTGACAGCTCAAAGCCAGCAGAAAAGTTATGCAGATAGAAGACGTAGGGAATTGGAATTTGTAAAAGGCGCCTTTTATTGTAACGACCCACGTCCCGAACCACGTACCCCGTCCCAGGCCCGTACACCTGGCACCGAGGCCCCGGCCCAAGCCCGTACACTTGGCACCAAGTTACGTGTCCGGCCACGTGTCCGGCCACGTGTCCGCTACTCACAGAACTTCCCTCTCCCTGTAGAGGAATTTTACCTTCCCCCCCACTCGAACCCAGGACCTCAGGGTTAAGTACCTGGGCTACAAGTGAGGAGTACCACTTGGGCTAGTAGCTCAAGTGGTACTCCTCACTTGTAGCCCAGGTACTTAACCCTGAGGTCCTGGGTTCGAGTGGGGGGGAAGGTAAAATTCCTCTACAGGGAGAGGGAAGTTCTGTGAGTAGCGGACACGTGGCCGGACACGTAACTTGGTGCCAAGTGTACGGGCTTGGGCCGGGGCCTCGGTGCCAGGTGTACGGGCCTGGGCCGGGGTACGTGGTTCGGGACGTGGGTCGTTACATGTAATCAGTGACGAAGTTTTCCTTAAAGTTTCACCGTTCAAAGGAGTTGTAAGGTTTGGGAAGAGGGGTAAGTTAAATCCCAGATACATCGGACCATTTTCAATTTTGAATAGAATTAGGAAGGCAGCTTATCAGTTACAGCTACCAGCCTCTGTGGAAGGAATTCACAATGTGTTCTACGTTTCTATGTTGAAAAAGTGCATAAGGGATTTATCTCAAGTTGTAGAACAACAGAATATAGAAGTTTATCCTACCCTTACCTATGAGGAGAAACCATTGAAAATCCTAGACTATGCAGTGAAGGTGCTACGCAACAAAGAAGTTCCATTAGTAAAAGTCTTATGGCACAACCAGAATGTGGAGGAGACAACTTGGGAGCGCCAACTGGACATGATGGACCAACATCCAGAACTGTTCAGGTACTGAATTTTGGGGACAAAATTCTTTTAAGGAGGGTAGATTGTAACACCCGGTTCTATTAAACCAATTTCTATTCCGTTATTTAATAGTAAGCATGTTGTGGAGAAAATTGAGAGAAATATTAATTAGGTTAATGAGTGACTAAGTAAGAGCATAGTGGTAAATTGAGAGCTTATAATGGATAACCTATTTAAGGAAAGTGGTTTGGGTTTAATGCACTGTAGCTGCCACTATCCTGCTTACCATTTCTCTTTCAGCCTTCAGCTCTGCAGCAGAACCCTCTAGGCGATTCCCTCGCCCGATTTTCCTTCAACCTATGTACGTTTTCCTCATTTTCTTATGTTTTAGCAGTTAGATGACCGAGGGAGTGCAATGTGAGGATTTCTAGGATGCTGCGAGTGAGAGTAGGTTCGGGTTATTGGTGATAAATGGGAATGCACGAGTAGCAGGGTTTCAAACTAGTTTACTTAAACTTCTGGTTGATTTTTGGTGGAGCTTAGTGAGAGTTTGATTGATGCTCTGTTGTGACTCTAGGTGTGTGAGCTTCTAAGGCAACTTACAGCCGAGCGATTTCCCAGAGACCAGGTAAGTAAAGTATGCATGTGCCTTCGGGCCTACATCACAAAACAGTAGGTTGTGTGTGTGCTGGAATATTTTCTGTATGTCATGCATCATGTTTTTGAAAGAATACGAAAATGAATTTTTATGTATTGGCATGGTAAGGAATGTAATGATTGCAACAGACAAGCTATGAAGGGAACTAATCCACCCCTTAACTTTTGAAGGGATTTGTAACTTTGGGAAGATTGATCCACTTCCCAAGTGGAATATAGGATCATTATAGCTATTAAGGGAAGTAATCCGCCCTTAACTGATGAAGAGGATTTATAACTTTGGGAGAGCTGATCCCACTCCCAATGGAATTGATGGATCAGATCAGTGAATGAATGCATATGCAACAGAGATGTGAAAGTAGAAACTGCATGTCTAGGAATTTTGCTTCAGCATTTCATTTCATTATCGCTTTACTTACTTAGCATTAGGCTAATAGATGAGTTTTGTGATGTAGGTGAAGAAGCTTCTGAAGGTATTTTTCCTGAGCACAATGAGGTTTAGACAGGTTGGAGGAGCACACCCAAGTCTCGACTTGGTGTTCTGATGAGGCGGCTTAACTGTTGTCAGTAGTTGTGAAGGTTTAATGGATAATGAATCGATTTAAATTTGTTGAGTTTTATGACAGTAGTAGTTTTAATGTTTCTGAATTCATTTTGAGATTTTCTTCCAGACAATTATACTCTGTTGGTGTTAATAGTGGTTTTTACCAAATGTTGGAGTAGTGTCCGGATTTAAGTGGTTTTGAACGAATTTTAGTAAATTGCTCAAGTTCTTTTGGTAGTCGGAGTTTTCTTTGTTAGAGCAAAATTGTTGCTATGAGTATTTTTGATCTATCGGTAGATGATGTCTATCGGTAGACGTAGAGTTGTTGTTCTGTTGTCTATCGGAAGATGTCTTCGGTAAAGTCATCGGATGATGTCTTCAGTAAAAGCCATCGGATAATGTCTTCAGTAAAGTCATCGGATGATGTCTTCAGTGGAAGCCATCGGAAGATATAAGTAAAAAATTTGTCGTTTTGTAACCGGATGATGTCGAGTATTTTATCCATCGGATGATGAAGGTAAAAATCTTTTGTCGTTTTGTAACCGGATGATGTTGAGTAATTTATCCATAGGATGATGAAGGTAAAAGTCTTTTGTCGTTTTGTAACCGGATGATGTCGAGTATTTTATCTACCGGAAGATGTGAGTAAGTGTAATTTTCGTTTTGTGATCGGCAGAGGCTGGATGGATGATTCATCCGGCTGACGTCATCGGTAGATGCGAGTAGCAAAACTTGTCGTTTTGCAATCGGCTGAAGTTGGAAGAATGATTCCTCCGGCTGACGTCATCGGTGGAAGCTTTCAGTTTTATTTCTGCCCTTTTTTCGTTGACTTTGTTTAGCGGCAGATGCGTTTGACTTTTTACGAATTTTGAGTGTTTTATGCTTAAGCTTTCATCTCTTTTGTCCGAATTAATTCTTAATATTTTAACTGATTATTCAAACACTGTTTTATAGTTTTGCTTAACTTTGCTTTGCTCAAAGATTTTCCGCTGCAAGTTTTTGTGTTTTTAGCAAACGTTCAAATTTGACTTTCGAGCAAAGTTTTAAATTTGGTCCAAAATTTCCTAGTTTTGTTCAGGTTTATGAGTAACGAACTGAGTTTAGAAAACTCGGGGCGTTACAAACTCATGTTGTCCGTGCGCCCAGCTTAGCGATGCGCGCTCGCCGACAAGGCAACGCGTGCACAGCCGGGTGTGGTACTATTCACATGAACAGTGTCAATGAAAAAAAAAAGAGTTTTAAAAAAATTTTACACATGTTTTCTACGAAACTTTAGGAATGAAGTTCACTCGTTTTGGGAAATTTTTATAGATGTTTAATATTTTCTAAAATTTTCTTTAGAATTTCTTAGAAAGTTTCACGATTAAGTCATGTTGGTAACGGCTGAGTCACGGGTCGTTACATTTCGTGATAGTCAATACCCTTAGTTTGGTCGAAGCCTTTATCTACTAGTCAAGTTTTGTGTCTATCAACAGAACCATTAGCTTTAAATTTTACTTTGTAAACTCATTTGCACCCAATTACTTTAGAAGAATATGAGGTGGGTACCAACATCCAAGTATTATTTTTGTGCAAGGCTTGTATTTTGAAATGCATGGAAGATTGTCAAACCTATCATGAGGCAGCTTGCTTGTAAGATGAAGGTTCCATAGGCATTTTAGAAGAATGACAAATGAACACCTTAGGCTTGTGACTGCCGAATTTAGCCTTAATGACCATTGGATGGCAATTGGTAAGTGATGTGCCACGGACTCCTACCAGTCAAACACGAACCAAGGTATGTAACTTAACTAATCTTTCATTTAACCGATTTGTGAGTTTTGTAGGTAAAGTCCTTCTTATAGCTTGGATGAGGAGCATTGAAGAGGAAATTTGTCTTCCCATTAACAAATCTTGTAACCAAACTATTTATTTATTTTTATACATGACTTTTAGTATTGGGCAAACATTAGTCTTCCTTGTTTTTATTGGCAAACTTGTAGCCTAATTATTTGGGATGCTTGCATACTTAGTTATATTTAGGAATGCTCTTGGACAGGAATGACGCGCATGGCTTGAAGGAATGGCGCACATAACAAGAAGGAGTGGCGCGCACGACTTAAAGGAATGGCGCGCATGGCTTGAATGAAGGACTCACATGGCAAAGGAATGGTGCGCACGACATGAAGATGACGATCGAAGGTGGCGTGCAAAGCAAAGAGACGTGTTCGGGTTTTTTGGGCATGAACAGTACCTAGGCGCACAAGGAAGGACGAGCAGCACATCAGGCACGCACGCGGATGCATCAAGAGGGCTTGTGTGCGCACACAAGAGAAGCGACAGTGCACGCATGAAGTAGTCCCAACACGCACGGGAAGGAAGCCAGCGCAACGCAGATTGCGTGCACACGTGGCTGAGGCATCGACTCTCCAATGACTATTTTTCATTCAACGGCTATTTTCGTTTTTCCTTTTCTGGATTTTCAGCCGATTTTTTTTGTAATATTTAAACTCTTTTTGAAGCTTTGTAATTGATTTTTTGATGAAATCAAAATAAAGTGAAGTTTATCTTCTCAAAATCGAAGGGCTCTGTGAGTTTCTCACGTTCTTCGTTCTCGGTGCATAACATCCGAGAGGTTACCATTTCCTACCAAGTTCTGGTTGCTCGGTGGTCTCTTATCACCATTCCTTCTCACCATCCATTTCTGAGTGGGGCAAGCAGAAGAAAGGTGGAGAACCTGGTTTGTTGCTGGAGTGTTCTTGGTTCACGGAGGACCCTGTTCTGAGAAGGTACCTAATTGCTTCCTAGACCAGCACGGACGTTCATCCAGTTTACCACCAATCCTTCGACCTCTTTTGAGGAAGAATCACAGATATGTTGTTTCATTTATTTAGTCTTATGTATTTTCTCTGTTTTTTGCTGCAACTGAATTGTGTTTGTTTTGTTTACTCAGCTTTCACCGAGAGGCTGTTGAACCGTGCTCACTGTCCTGCTTGGCGAGAGATTTACGGGACCCGTGGCGTGTCATTTGGTATCAGAGCTGAAGTGCTCCTTTGGTGTTTTTCTTCTATGTGTTCTTTCTCTGTTGTCTCTGTTTTACTTTTTCTATTTTCTATTTTTCTCCTATTCTATTTTTGTTTACTAACCAGAATTATCCTATGTTGTCATGAATCATTATTTAGATATTTGTTCGTGTCTATCATGCGTAAATTTCATACTATTCTGCTTTGTTAACCATAACATTTTCTTCTCTGTTTCTGTTTAGTTTTTTTTTTTTTTTTTTCTGTTCTAACCTGATAGAGTTGTCTGTTTTTCTTGTTAGTGTTTTGTCCTAACTATTTAGAGTGTCTCACGTTTAGGTGTTCTTTGTTTCAATTTTTTTGGCTGCACAATTTGAAGCTCATAATGAATTTGGACTTGAGATTTTGATAGCATGTTACTCATATTGTTGGAAATTTTTTCCTTCTGCACCTCACTCTGCAGCAAGATCTTCGGATCTTGTTGGAGATTGTCTTATTGTGAGGAACTCTCTCTATAAATAATGAGTTCATGATGAAGGAAAAAATTCATCCGAAGAAGAAGAGAAATCTTTAGTGAAGAAGAGGAAGGAAATAGTGAGAGTTATTTTGGAGGGTGAGAAAAGAAAGAATGTGAGAGAAAAATAAGTGAGGTACTCTTAAGTAAAGTGAGAATTCTAAGAGTAGTGATTTCTCTTAGTAAATATTTTCTAAAATATTCGATATCTAGAAAAATATTGTAAATCCTATTTCATAGTGAGATCTTTCTTGACTTAGCCCGCATGGTTTTTTCTCGATTTGGGTTTCCACGTAAAAAAATTTTGTGTTCATTTTAGCTATTATTTCTCTTGCTTCTTGGCCGTTATAATTTTACAACGTGAAAAAATATTTCTAGTATTTTTTGGATCGCATCTGCTATTGTTTCTCATACTGCTTATTTAGTGGTGTAATTATACTGTGTAAGTAAGTTCTGTCTAGGAGACGAGATTTTAAGTGTAACCGTTTGTGACCCCTCCAACCTTTCTTGGGAACTTACTTGGAAAAATAATTTTGTCTAGGAGATTGCTCCGTACAGTCTTTCCTGATAATTATCCTAATTAATACTCTCCATGTATTACAGCGGCGACATTATTATTATTTTTCACACCAATTATTATCTGTAATAAATGGTACCAGAGTCTCATGATTATGGCGGGAAAAATTGAAATTGAAAAATTCAACAAAAATAATTTTTCACTGTGAAAATTAAAAATGAATGTGCTATTACGGAGAGATGGTTGTGCCATAGCCATCGGCAACTGACCGACGAACATTGAAGATGAGAAATAGAACAAAGTAGATGAGGATGCTATAGTTATTTTACATCTTACTCTAGCAGATGGAATTTTGTCAAGTATCTTAGAAATGATAACTGCCAAATAGGTCTAGGATATGCTGACAAAACTATACGAGAAGAAGTCGTGGTATAATAAAATTTTCTTGAAAAGAAAATTATATACTCTTCGGTTGTTAGAGTCGATAACAGTGACTGACCACATCAATACTCTAAATACATTATTTTCTCAATTTACACCAATGAAGCACAAAATCGATGAAAATGAAATAGCTGAACTTTTACTTCAAAGTTTTCCAGACTCATATGATCATCTTATTATAAATTTGCTCAACGGTACTGCAAAAACAACATTGATATTCAATGATATTGAAGCCGCAGTTCTTGGCGAAGAAATTAGGCGGAATAACAAGGAACACTCTTTTATGGAGGCTTTAACAGTAATAAGAGTGAAATCAAAGGAACGTGGCGCCTCTGGAGTCAATACGTTAAGAAGATCAAAGTCGAAAAATAAAACAACGCTAAGTGCTATCATTGTGGCAAGATGGGCCACATGAAAAAGAATTACTGGAAGTTGAAAAAAGAACAAGGCACAAAATGTGCTAAAGGAGAAACGAAAAGTACGACTGCAATTGCCTCTGACAATGAAGATGTCATTATATGCGAAGATGTTATCAACCTCATGATGAATGAATCATGTTGGGTGTGTGACTCTAGAGCATCTTATCATGTTATTTCAAAAGTTGAGTATTTTTTATCTTACATTAGCGGTGATTTTGCATTGTTAAAATGGGGAACAGTCACATTTCTAGAATAATTGGAAAATGGGACATCTGTATCTAGACCAACACAAGATGTGAGTTGGTGTTTAAAGATGTCAAACATGCTCCAGATATTAGACTAAATCTAATATCAATTGGTGCTCTTGATGAGGCTGGTTACAAGAGCAAATTTGCTGACGGAAAATAGGAGTTCAGCAAAGGCTCACTAATCATAGCGAAAGGAATCAAAGAATCTAATTTGTAAGTGACTCAAGTGACTGTGAAGGAAGAATCAATAAATGCTGCACAAGATGTGGTCCCATGTCAACGAAAACGTTAAGAGGTGCCCAATACATGCTCATATTTATTGATGATCACTCAAAGAAAGTTTGGGCTTATGCATTCAAGACCAAAGATGAAGTATTTAACGTTTTCAAACAGTTTCATGCCTTCACAGTGCGAGAAACTGGAAAGAAGGTACAATGCATTCACACAGACAAAGGTAGTGAATAAATGAGATCATTCAATGAATATTGCAAAATGCACGAGATCAGGCACGAAAGATCTGTTTCAAAGACTCTTCAACAAAATGGCGTTGCAGAAAGAATGAATAAAACTATCGTGGAGAAGATAAGGTGCATGTTATCATATTCAAAACTTCTCAAAACATTCTAGGGAGAAGCAATGAATACTGCAGTAAATCTCATCAACTTGTTTCCATCACCACCTCTGGCTGGAGAAGCGCCAAACAAACTATGGACAGGAAAGAATGTCTCTTATAAACATCTAAATGTGTTTGGATGCAGAGAATTTATCTATATTTCTATAGATGAGAAGTCCAAGCTAGACAGCAAAGCTAATGAATACATATTCCTCGGATACGGAAGAGATGCATTCAGATATAGGATTTGAGATTCGATTGACTATAATATTGTCAGAAGCCGAGATGTTGTCTTCTTTGAAGATCAGACTGTTGAAGACAAGAAGAAATATATGAAGATCACTGATGATCATCTAATAAAATTTGATCAAGTGAAATCAATTTTTGATGGGGGAGATGCTAGCAAAACCAATGATCAAGCAACTGTTGATGTTGACCGTGGAGAAACAGAGACTTCTCCTGAATCAGTTGCAGAACCAGAGTTAATAAGATTAACAAGTGATCGTCGACCATCGGGAAAGTACTCTGTAAACGATTATGTGATGATCACTGATGGCGATGAACTTAAGCGCTATAAGAAAGCTATGGAGTATCAGCAAAAGAAAAACTGGTTAGATGCAATGCAAGATAAGATATGATCATTGCATGAGAACCATACTTATGAGTAGGTTCAGCTTCCAAATGGGAGAAAAACACTAAAGAACAAATGGTTATACAGACTCAAAGACGATAATTCGCAACCAAAGTATAAGGCACGACTGGTCATGAAAGGCTTTGGTCAGAAAAAGAAGGTTGACTTCGAGAAAATTTTTTCACCTGCATGAAAATGTCATTCATACGAGTGGTACTTGGATTAGCTTCAAGTTTCAATTTGGAGATCAAGCAACTCGATGTGAAGACGGCCTTTTTGCATGGTGAATTAGAAGAAGATATTTACAAGGAACAACCAGAAGGGTTCGTTGTCAAGGAAAAGAAACATCTAGTATGTAGATTAAAGAAGAGTCTGTATGAATTAAAGCATGTCCTAAGACAATGGTACAAGAAGTTCGATTTCTTTATGGAAAATTAAAGATACATGAAAACTTCCTCAAACCATTGTGTGTTGGTAAAAAAATTCACAGATGGTACATTTATAATCCTCCTACTTTATGTCGACAACATGTTGATTGTGGGTCCAGACAGAGAAAAGATTGTTAAGTTAAATAATGAACTTAACAAGTCTTTTGCCATGAAAGACTTAGGACCGGCGAAACAGATGTTTAGGAAGAGAATCACTTGTGATAGGAAAAATGAAAAATTATGGCTATCACAAGAGAAATATATTAAGAAAATTCTCATCCGATTCTATATGGATAAGGCAAAGCCGGTCGGTACTCCTCTTCCTAAACATTTCAAACTTTTCTTAACAAAGTTCTTCCACTAAAGAAGGAAAAGAAGAAATGCAAAGAATTCTATATGCCTCAGTAGTTGGTAGTTTAATGTATGTCATGGTTTGGCACATTTTGTTGGAGTAGTCAGCCAATTTTTAACAAATCTAGGCAGAGAGCATTATAATGCAATGAAGTGGATTCTTAAGTATCTTAAAGGTACTTCTGAATTCAGTTTTCATTTTGGAAGTGAGAAGTCTTCGTTGGTAGGTTATACTGATGCAAACATAGCTGGAGACATTGACTCCAGAAGATCAACATCAGGGTAATTTAGTTACATTTGGAGGGAGAACTGTATCATGGAATCTAAACGACAAAAGTCAGTTGCATTATTTACAACAGAAGCTGAGTTTATTGCAGCTACAGAAGTATGCAAAGAAATTTTATGGATGCAAAAATTTCTAACAGAATTAGGTTATAAACAAGATAAGTATATTTTGTATTGCGACAGTCAAAATGCTATTCATTTGAGGAAGAACCTGAGCTTTTATTCGAAGTCGAAACACATAGATATTAGGCATCATTGGATACGAGATGTGTTAGACACCAATCAAATATATCTTGAGAAAATGCACACGAATGATAATGGTTCAGATATGATGACAAAGATCTTGCAGAAAAATAAATATGAATTATGTAGAAACTCATCAGGAATAGAGATACCTCATGGGATCTCTCCATTATGATAAGAGATCCATCTCATCAATAAATGAAGTGTAGAAGGCAAACTTCACTCTTCAGCAAGATCTTCGGATCTTGCTGGAGATTGCCTTCTTGTGAGGAACTCTCTATAAATAGAGAGTTCCCGATGAAGGAAAAATTCATCCGAAGAAGAAGAAAAATATTCAGTGAAGAAAATGAAGGAAATAGTGAAGATTATTTTGGAATGAGAGAAAAGAAAGAGTGTGAGAGAAAAATAAGTGAGGTACTCTTGAATACAGTGAGAATTGTAAGAGTAATGATTTCTCTTGGTGAATATTTTCTAGAATATTCGATATCTAGAAAAATATTATAAATCTTATTTTCATAGTGAGATCTTTTTAGACTCCGTTCCAATGATTTTTTCCCGGTTTGAGTTTTCACTTAAAAAATTTTAGTGTTCATTTTACCCATTATTTCTCTTATTTTGTAGCCGTTACAATTTTACAGTGTGAGAAAATATTTTTGACTTTTTTTAATCACATTTGCTATTGTTTTTTGTACCGTTTATCTAGTGGTATAATTATATTGTGTAAATAAGTTCGGTCTAGAAAATTGGATTTTAAAATTACCGTTTGTGACTTCTCCCGCTAATGCCAAACTAGAAACGGTCATTTGACCATTTGTGGGCAGGAAAAATAGAAGAGATACAAACCAAATAAGGGAGAAAAAAAGAACGTGCTACAGACCTTATCGGGGAGAAAGAAAGAAGACAGAGAAGTAGGAGAAAGAATACTTTAATGAGAGTTATGTCAAGAACTGAACAGAAAGAAAAACTTTCCTTTCTTCTCGTCTCAACTCTCTCTTTCTCTGTTTTGTATGCTATCTCAAATTTAGAGTATTATGAACAGAAACAAAAAATCTCATCTCTTCTCGACGACGTCGTCTATTTCTCCTCTCTTCTTTCCTCATTGACAGAGAGGAGAAGAAATCCCACACCTGAGTAGAGAAGAGAAGCGACAGAGAAGAACAAGAAATTTGACAACTGAACCGATGCAAAGAACACAAGAAGAAAGAAGATAGCAGAGGATGAAGAGAGTTCATGCTGAAATGAGGAACAATGGCATCAATGATGACACCAGTATGAAAATTTTCTTTCCCCCACGAGAAAATGATGAAATTGCAGTCTAAATTTCTATTCACTGACTGAAAGATGTAATAAAGAGTGGACACAGAAGGATATGGCCAAATCAATTTCTTTTTTATTTTTATTAACGAGTGATATTTTCCCGCATATTAGAAATAATAATTATTTCCAACATCAGAAAATTTAAGATAGAGGCAACGATAAAAAAAAGTAGATTACTGGTCTCACGAAGTAGATAGTTTTCATATTGACTATCAAAATTGAATATCAAATACTTTATCTAAGATAATTTTCATATTGACCACTAAATCTTGAAAAAAAATTTTATTAGGTTCATATAATTAAAATTTTTTGAGAGGTTTACGAATTTTGATATTGAATATTAGATATTCATTTTTATTAAATTTCTTTTGTAATTTGAAGTAATTTTTTTTAATTTATATTTTTTTTGAATTTATAATTTTTTTTTAAATTTTAATTTCTTTTTATATGTCAAAATATTTTTAATTGGATAGTCTCAAATATTTTTTTATTAATACATTAAATTTTATATACTTTAACATAACTAATTTTTATATTAAATGAGTAAATATCGTTAGCGTATAATTATTAATACTTATTATAATTTTAAAAGAATTTTTTTAAAAAACTTATATTATATTAATATAAGTTAAAAATATTTATATACGCTCGGCTCGTTAAGCTTGTTGATCCTGCTCAGCTAAATTTTTTCAGGCTGGATCATTAGGCTCGACTCGTTTAACTCGTTAGGCTCGGTGAGCCAGACTTCGGCTCGGCTCAGCTCATTTGTCATCTCTACTACCTCCAGCCTTTCTTGAAAATTTATTTGGAAAAATAATTTTGTCTAGTAGATTGTCCAATACAGTCTTTCATGGGAATCATCCTGATCAGTACTCTCCATGTATTACAGCGACATCATTATTATTATTGCTCCCACCAATTATTATCGGCAACAAGGAAGAAGGTGGTGATGCATAACCAACACTAGAAATAGAGAGAGTCATACCATTACCAACAATCACTTTGATCTGAACCAGTATGAGGAGGCGGTGGATGGAGAGTTGTTGCATCAGAAGTAAAAAGGTGAGTTGTTCCGGAGTCAAATAACCAGGAAGCTTGGTTTTCCAGTGTTGGATTAGTAGCAGTAAGGTTAGAGTCAACTGTGTTAAAATTTCTAGGCGGAGGCTGTTACAGCTCAAGTTAGCGATGGAAGATTACAGCAAAAGAGAGAAAGAAGAAAGCCAAGCTGGATTAACGATTTCATTTGTAATTGAAATACTAAATACAGTTACAACCGTTTAATAGAAAAACTGCTGTAAGAAATATGAAGAGAGAAATAATACAAAGAAGAAAGTAGGAAATATTCAGAAAAGTTCTCTCTCAATCTTCTTCTTCTTCTTCTTCTTTTCTTAGCTCTGTTAGCCCTGTTACTGTAAACTACCGTAACATTGGTGCTTTCATTGATGGCTGAAGGTATGAGATCTCAAGCATCGCAACATCTAATTGTGGAAGAATACCGCAACAAATTAGCCAGTCACGAACAACAATTATTCCAGGTCAATGCAGTGTTAAAAGAAATCAGCGTGAAGTTAACCTCCATGGAAGGAAGAATTGAACAACAAATTCGCAATCCAGTTGTTGTTCCGTTGGAGAAATCCTGTAATAAAGATAAGAATGTTGACAATTTTGCAGAAAGTAGCTACAAACAAATTCGATTAATCAAATTAGATGTTCCACTATTCAACGGGGAAGATCCTAATGGATGGATTTTTAAGTGTTGGTTTTCGAGATCCCTACGCATGGCGGAATTCACTATTATTCATAATTGTTAATGTATATTTATGTTGGCATATATTTGTTTGGCAAAAGTAATTAAATTAAATATAGATTACTATATTTTTCTGGTGCACAGCAGATAGATTTATTGGAGATTATGTTACCAAAAATATACAGAATATTAGTTTTATGGTAACCTTGAAAAATAAGGAAAGTTGGTTATTTGGAAAGTTACTTGGAAATCAAGTTATCAATTATCTTTATCTATGGAAGGCCGATTTGAATATAAATTGTTCTATGAATCATAACAGAGCAAGAATCGTGATCCAACTATTCTGGGTTCCAAATATATTTTTATTTTCGTACTTTCCATAAGTGTCACAAAGGGTGTCATGAGTGTGACTTTTCAGATTGTGTTTCCTTTTGCTATGCTTGCTGTTCTGGAACGCCATTCTGCTGCAAATACATTTAAACAACTACTCTTCACAGAATAGGTAAGCGGTTGATTATTATTCTCTTCGATTTTCTCTTGTGTCATGAGCCGCCGATTTTCTTTCCTCTCTTGCCTTAGCAAGTGAGTGTGTTTTTGGTTGTTTCGATCTCTGCAAGATTGTTGTCTGCACTCTACCTCTGTTGCTGTTGGATTTCATTGTTATAAGAGTGTGGTGATTGGTTGCATCCTATAACAACGGTTGGTGTCGCAAGCGGTGTCATAGGCGCAATCCTATTTTATTCTTCATTAAAGATCAGTCTCAGGAGGAGACAGCACTGGGACTCAGGAGGAGTTCTATTTATTGACAAGGGGAGCTTGTCACTCTGATCGTGGGCAAGGGGATCTTGCCATACACGGATGCCGGGAGGAGTCAATATCGACAAGGGGAGCTTGTCGCATTAAGATCTCGGGAGAGGTCGATCTAAAGTCGAGGGGATCTCGCAAAAACAGTTTCCTTGAGGAAGTTGGCTAGAGACGGCGACAAAGATAAGAGGGAGTCTTTATTTGTATAAGTCCGGTTGTCTTGCAATTTTGTAAACTCATTGAAATGTTTTTAATTCTGGGCGTGGCCCCGCAGACGTAGGTTGGTTGCCGAACTGCGTTAACAATTTTGTGTCTTCTTACTTTACGCATTTTATTTTGTCCATTATTGCTGTTTACTATTGGTGTCACGATTAGTGTCACGACACCAACGTAACTAATCACGATTTCAATTGGTATCAGAGCAGGACGCCTCTGTTTCTTAGGTGGGATCCGCGGGATTTGATCGTGTTTTATTCTGTGCAATGGACTCTATGAAAGAAGGAGGTTCAACAATACGGCCACCCCTATTAGACGGTAGTAACTATGCTTATTGGAAGGCCAGAATGAGGGCTTTCATCAAAGCTATCGATGAAAAAGCGTGGAAATCTATTTTGATAGGATGGGATCCTCCAACGATTACAAACAAAGAAGGTGTTACAACTCTCAAGGCTGAAGAAGATTGGTCTACTTCTGAAAATGCGATGGCCAACAGTAATTCGAAAGCTCTGAATGCTATTTTCAACGGTGTTGATCCTAGACAGTTCAGACTTATTTCCACTTGTGAGTCAGCAAAAAGGGCCTGGGAAATTCTTCAGATCACATATGAAGGAACATCGGCTGTGAAATTATCCAAAATGCAGATGATTACTACAAGATTCGAGAATTTAAGAATGCATGAAGATGAAAGTATTGCTGAATTTAATGCAAAATTATGTGACATTGTCAATGAGGCATTTGCTCTTGGTGAGACATTTTCCGAAGAAAGATTAGTAAGGAAAGCTCTACGATCGTTACCTCCTCGTTTCGCTTATAAAGTCACAGCTATTGAAGAAGCCAAGGATGTCTCCAAAATGAAGCTAGAAGAATTAATGGGATCCCTTAGGACTTTTGAAATGAATCTCGGAGTTGACACCGAAATAAAGAAGGTAAAAGGAGTTGCCCTAAAAGCCGAGACACAATCTTCAAATGTTCACAGTGAAGATGACCTTGAGGAATCTCTAGCTCAATTATCTAAGAATTTCAGCAAGGTTATGAAGAGATTTGGAAGAAATAACAGAGGAGTCAAGTCCAGTGTCAAGAACACCAAGAATGGTTTTTCAAGCAATGAAAAATACAGAGAAGAAAAACTTATTTCTGATCAACCTATCAAGAGCAGAGGAATTCAATGTAGAGAATGCGATGGTTTTGGGCATATTCAGGCAGAATGTGCTAATACTCTCAAGAAAAAGAAGAATTCTCTCAACACCACATGGAGCGAAGATGAATCAGATAAAGAAGATGAGTTTCAAAACAATCATGTGGCTCTAGTTGCTAATTCTAAACACCCCGATGATGTCGCTGAGGATGGATCAGATTGTGATGATGAAAATACGGAAGAAGATCTCATTATTGAGTACAAATTTCTTCATGAAAAATGGACTGAACTTGTTGAGATAAATCAGCGTCTTCGCATTCAGAATGGAGACTTGAAAGCTGAGAAGATCAATTTGCAAAATTCTGTTACTGAATTGGAAGCCAAATTGAAAACAAGTCAAGATGAAGCGACACAGATATTCAACGAGTTGAATCACATGAAGAAAAATGTCAAGATGTTAAATACAGGTTCCTCTAAGCTGGATGATGTTCTAAGAATCGTGAAATCAAGTGGTGATCGTTCTGGAATCGGATTCAAAGGAGAAAGCTCAATTTCACAGACAGTGTCGCATACAGTGTCATCACCAGTATTAAACTTTATATCACCAAAATTGTCAGAAAACGTTTTTAAGAACAAAGGAAAGCAAGTTGCAGTTGGCACAACTAAAACCAAGCAGGAAGGTAAGTCATATCCCGTTCTCATAAATAAAGGTAACAGATTCACTCCTATTTGTCACTATTGCAATCGACATGGCCATATCCGGCCGAGATGTTTTACATATCTAGCTGACTTAAGACAAGGTACTGCTAGCAATTTCCCCTCTCGTAGATTTCCTCAACAAAAATGGGTGGTTAAATCAAATTTGAAGTGCAATATTACACAAATCTCTCTAAAGGCCACTACAACCGATGATTGGTATTTTGACAGCGGCTGCTCTAGACACATGACCGGTGAAAAGAAGTTCTTGAAGGACATCATATCTGAAAGTGTAGGAAAAGTGACTTTTGGCAACGGTGTCAAGTGTAGTGTCATGGGAAGAGGGACATTAAATGTTCCAGGGCTACCAGAATTGGAGAATGTTCTTCTGGTTGATGGTCTAAAGGCTAATCTAATAAGCATTAGTCAACTATGTGATCAAGATCTAAATGTTCACTTCACTCGTGGAAAGTACGTGGTGTCCGATTATGAAAGAAGTTACATCATAGATGGAGTAAGATCTTCTGATAATTGTTATCTTATTTACTCATCTTCTACTGGTTTTCATTCAAGCATGGAAGATCCTATTTTATAGCATAGAAGGTTGGGACATGTCAATGATCGAATGTTAAAGACGATTATACCAAAGGAAGCTGTCAGTGGTATTCCAAGGTTGAATTTTGATGAAGGAAGAATCTGTGGACCATGTCAGATTGGGAAGCAAACCAAGGTGTCACATTCAGTGTCGTCGACACCAGCAACAACTCGTGTACTTGAGCTGCTTCACATGGATCTAATGGGTTCAATGCCTGTGGAAAGTATTGAAGAATTCAGGTCTGCCCTAGACCTTTGTGTTATGTGAAGAAATTCTTCTGTGTAGTAAGCTTTTATTTGCTTTTATATTAAAAAAAAAAAATTATATATATTATTTTCCGCCACTTGTCTTAGGCGGTTTGATTTGTTGCTAATAGTTGTGGGCTGTGTTTTAAGTTAATTCTACAATTCCTTGGGCGATATGGGGCTTTTATGAAGATTCACAGCTAATTTCGTGAAAATTGAAGATTATCTCCTTATGTATTTTGAGGAATTTTCGAGGCACTAATCTGGGGTATTTCTAGCCATATTCTACAGATTTTACAGGCATTAATCAAGATTATTTATTTTGGGTTTATTTCCCAATTTGAGTGAAAAATTCTGGTTTATTTTCATGAAGCTTTTGGCAGAATTTATGGGCATTGGAAGTTAATTTCTTCCATATTTTGAGAGATATTGGTGAAATTTGATGATGATTGCATCTTGGGTTTATTTCCCAACTTATTTGAAGATTTTGGATTTGTTTTTTTTTTTCAAATTTGAATGAAGATTTATCTTGGGGTGATGGATATGAAATTGAAAAGAGAAAGAAATAAGTTACAGGTCTGATTGATGATCTTGAAGGGAAAATATATGATGATAATTTTATTGGTGATATTTTTGAGAAACAAAGGTCTGCTAATAAAGCTCAAGTTACTGATGATGTGGACACAACCAAAGGTGTTGCTGACTCAAATGAAAAAGTTGATGATTCTATTGAAGAAGTTGATGCTAAAACTCAGGTTCCTTCTATACTTTCTGGTAATAATCTCCCTAGTGTCACGTCTGATGTCATGACTCCTGCAACAGAAACTTATGATACTCACAAATGAGCAGCTATCAGCATCCGGGTTAGTTATTATACTGTGGTTAAACACTTTTTCATTCGATGCTGGATATTTCTTCTTATCTTACTGCTGGATACTGTTATTTTACTGCTGCGCTGCTAATTATTGTCTTAAGCTGATGGCTACTTTATATGCTTTGATGGACCTTTTAGTCTTCTGTTATCGTTTTTGTCCTTTTATGGCAAAAGGGGGGAGTAATTTACACTGATTGCTGGGATATGATGTGCATGTCACGTATAGTGTTTTGAGCGTGATCTATTATTGCAAGTATTAAGGGGGAGCGTTTTATGATCCTACATCCAGCATTCAGGGGGAGTTCTTGATTTTGCCAAAAAAATGCCAAAGGGGGAGATTGTTAATGTATATTTATGTTGGCATATATTTGTTTGGCAAAAGTAATTAAATTAAATATAGATTACTATATTTTTCTGGTGCACAGCAGATAGATTTATTGGAGATTATGTTACCAAAAATATACAGAATATTAGTTTTATGGTAACCTTGAAAAATAAGGAAAGTTGGTTATTTGGAAAGTTACTTGGAAATCAAGTTATCAATTATCTTTACCTATGGAAGGCCGATTTGAATATAGATTGTTCTATGAATCATAACAGAGCAAGAATCGTGATCCAACTATTCTGGGTTCCAAATATATTTTTATTTTCGTACTTTCCATAAGTGTCACAAAGGGTGTCATGAGTGTGACTTTTCAGATTGTGTTTCCTTTTGCTATGCTTGCTGTTCTGGAACGCCATTCTGCTGCAAATACATTTAAACAACTACTCTTCACAGAATAGGTAAGCAGTTGATTATTATTCTCTTCGATTTTCTCTTGTGTCATGAGCCGCCGATTTTCTTTCCTCTCTTGCCTTAGCAAGTGAGTGTGTTTTTGGTTGTTTCGATCTCTGCGAGATTGTTGTCTACACTCTACCTCTGTTGCTGTTGGATTTCATTGTTATAAGAGTGTGGTGATTGGTTGCATCCTATAACAACTGTTGGTGTCCCAAGCGGTGTCATAGGCGCAATCCTATTTTATTCTTCATTAAAGATCAGTCTCAGGAGGAGACAACACTGGGACTCGGGAGGAGTTCTATTTATTGACAAGGGGAGCTTGTCACTCTGATCGTGGGCAAGGGGATCTTGCCATACACGGATTCCGGGAGGAGTCAATATCGACAAGGGGAGCTTGTCGCATTAAGATCTCGGGAGAGGTCGATATAAAGTCGAGGGGATCTCGCAAAAACAGTTTCCTTGAGGAAGTTGGCTAGAGACGGCGACAAAGATAAGAGGGAGTCTTTATTTGTATAAGTCCGGTTGTCTTGCAATTTTGTAAACTCATTGAAATGTTTTTAATTCTGGGCGTGGCCCCGCAGACGTAGGCTGGTTGCCGAACTGCGTTAACAATTTTGTGTCTCCTTACTTTACGCATTTTATTTTGTCCATTATTGCTGTTTACTATTGGTGTCACGATCAGTGTCACGACACCAACGTAACTAATCACGATTTCAATAATAATAGTGACATGCGTTACCCTGTGACTTTAAAACTATTTTAAAATCATCAAAAAACCATAAATTGGATCGTTAGTCTAAAAGAAATTATTTTTGAGAAATATGTAATTTTTTAAAATGTAAACAATTTACATTGAGAAAAATTATTAGAATTAGATTGTGATATATTAAAAGAAAATACCTTTTTGGAGCAACGCTTTTACTCAGGTACTCCCGTCTGATCTTAACAACTTTAACTCAGGATCAAGTATTTTTCCCGAAGACTTTGATACCGTCGAGTCTTCTCTGAAGATCTTTACACTTAAATCTCCTGACGTGTGGGCGTCTCTCTTACAAGAATAACACACTCATATATTTGTGGAGAGACGTGTTCTCAACACATGAGACGTCTCTCTTCGATCTTAGAAAACGGTTTTCTAAAACCGAATACGGAAAGGTCACACCTTTTCTCTCTAGGGATTTGTTTTTCGGTTGTTCACCATTGTTTTTGTTCATCTGTCAAATCACATTTGACAATTTTATAGATCTATTATTAAAATTAATTTTCAGATTTATTTTAATAAAAACTAATTTTTAAAAAAATAAATCTTATCTAATCAAATCTAATTTGATTTACAGTTGATTTATCTAATAAATCCAATTTATCTATTAATCATATAATCTAAAAACAGTTTTTAGAATATATTTATGAAAACTACTTTTCAAGATAATCTCATCTTATGAGATTCTTTAGATCTAATTTTAAATAGTAAACAAACTATAAGTCAATTGTAGATCGAATCTAATGTAATCAGATTTTCTAGATCTACTTTTATTCAAATTTCAAAAATCTGATTTGACAGTTTGTTACATAACCACTTTAAATTTGAAGATCAAATCTCATCTGATGAGATTCTTTAAATCTAATTAAAATCTCATCTGATGAGATTCTTCAAATCTAATTCAAATCCCTTAAAAATATCTCATCTAATGAGATATTTTATTTTGAATTCAAAATATAAAAACTATTTATATATTTTGAATAACAATATATTCATTTGAGTGTTTATAAATGATTAATCATTATTAATCATTTATATATTTATTCTTATAACATGGAAATTAAATAGTGATATAAGATAACAGAGGGACCGATGGACCTATAGTTCTAAGCTCCAATAATATTTGTTAATTAATATAAACTCTTTATATTAAATAACACAATTATTAACTCTAGAGTAATTCCACTAAATACCTAGAGTTGCACTCTTAGAACTATAGAGTATATTTACTCAAAGTAATGTCCATTGATATAGTCATTACATATGTATTAATCCTCCATTAAGATTCGTAATAGAGCTAGATATAAAATCCGTTAACCTCTCATATTACATCTTTATCTTTGACTACCATTAGTTCTTGATTGAATAATTAATTCATAACATTTATGAATTTGCGCGCTAATTATTCAATCCCTGAACTAACAAACAAGGGAATCTTGTATTATGGATTTCATTGTATCAATGTTAGCATTCCCAGCTACTCATTTAATTTATTCCCAAAATACAAGGTTTATGTAATGTAACTCATACAAAACTGTACCGAGTAAATCAAAGAATAAATTATAATGAAATAGGAGTCTACTAAATACAATGAATTAAGATCATACATATATGACCATCATTATGATAAAATTAATTGTTCTTCATTCAACGGATATTATAAGAACAATATAATTTCATCTGGTCCAGTCCTATATAATCATATTATATAAAATACAATCACTTTATGTCACTACATATATAGTCGGGATATGACTACACGTTCTCAACGAAGTGAACTGTATTTATGGCTTTATTAATTTGAAGATCCTTTACTTCAAATATAAGTCATGGACTATTGTGATTATTTCTTTTTAAATTTAATCCCACATATATCAGCATATATGTAAATTTAAAATTGCATAAATAATCAAGGATTTTTCTTTGAATTTATAAAGCATATCAAATAATGCAAACATAAAAATTAATCATAAAATTTATTTATTAATTACAGCAATAAAAATGTTCATAACATTTGCTTGTTTGGCACATTATTCCCAACATTAAGGTCGAGAGGTTTTTCGATTACCATGAAGTAGATGATACGCAAAGACTAACATCTTTTCATTTCATTTAGATGGTATTGCGCTACAGTGGTTCCAATGGATGCATAGAAACGGAATGATAACGACTTGGAAGAATTTTCTTTCAGCTTTAGCGGCTCGTTTTGGGCCATCTGAATATCGGGATTTACAAGGAGAGTTATCGAAATTGACTCAAACGACAACAGTACTTGATTTTCAAAATCGATTTGAGTTCTTGATGAATCAAACAGTGGGCATTTCTCCTTCTTTTTTGCAAAGTTGTTTCGAATCTGAGTTAAGAAATGATATCCGGAAAGAGGTACGTGCCTTGAAACCAGTCTCCTTAGATCAAGCTATTAATTTAGCTAAACTCATGGAGGATAAGTTGAATGATTATGGAGGAAGATAGTCTGGTTCACGATTTCCATATCAACAACCACTAAAAATTAACAATACAAATCCTCCAATACTTCCAACGTCAATTAGACAGCAAAACTCTTCATCGTTAAATGTGAAATCTTCAGATATACCAGTTAAGCGTTTAACACCTACTGAGATGATGGAAAGAAGAGAGAAAGGTCTCTATTTTAATTGTGATGAAAAATTTCACAGAAATCACAAATGCAAATCAAAACTATTTGTGTTGTTGATTGATGATGAAGAAGGTTTTAACAATGATACAGATACAAATACACGATTTGATTCAATTGCACTGAATGATGTTGAAGCTGAAACTTCAGAATTACCAGCTATCAGTTTGCATGCACTAGCTAGACAACAATTTCCAAGAACTATACGGTTCCAGGGATCTATTGAAGGAAAAATAGTGCACATATTAGTGGATGGAGGATCCACTCACAACTTCATTCAAGACAGGGTTGTCAGTCAATTAAAATTAGTTGTACATCCTTCTAACCACTTTAAAAAGTGTTAGTAGGCAGCGGAGATACATTAGCATGCACGGGTTATTGCACTCAGTTGCAAGTAAAAATTCAAGATCAGGTATTTTGCATTGATTTTTATGTGGTGCCAGTGCAAGGCACCGATTTAGTGCTAGGGGTTCAATGGTTAGAACTTTTGGGCCCTATCCTAACAGATTATAAGACTCTGGAGATGCAATTCAATTGGAAGGGTGAAACAGTAGTACTTCAAGGAGAGAAACAACAAATACCATCAACCATCCAAGTAAATCAATTGAAGAAACTGGAAAAATCTGGAGCAGTATTTCAATATTTTTGTCTCCAATCAACTTTGCTACTTTCTGAATCTGAAAACTTCCAGGTACCAAGTAATTTGCATGAATTAATTGAGAAGTATGATGCTATTTTTCAAACTCCAGAGGGATTACCTCCAAATAGGATGATAAACCATCAAATTCACCTACGACCCAATTCAACACCTGTGAGTGTTAAGCAATACAGGGACCCGCATTTTCAAAAGACCGAAATTGAGAAGCTTGTTACTGAAATGCTTAAAGCAGGAATTATTAGACCCAGTCTGTAACACCCCCGAACCCACCCTGGCTCGGAGCGCTACTTTGCTAGCCAATCTCACGTTAAAATCTAATTTAAAATAAGACTAGACTCACTAATGCCCCTTAATCCTAATCTCTAAGCACCACGGCGTTCTTCCTGAAAATTTCGGCAAAATAACGCCTGAAAATGGCGCCTCCAAAATGCTAAATACCTGCACACAAATCAATTCCCAACCAGTCCAGAATACTCTTACATCCAACATACGAAATCTCTAAAATACCAGTATCCCTAAGTGAAGAAAAATCCGCAGTATAGGGCGACACGTCACCCTTAACTTAACTATATACAACAACCATACACCTAGCTATACCATAACTGTTACAAACCTTAACCAAACAGAGTTATACACATGCACATCATTTCCACCAACAGACATTTAAAATACTACCAAACTACAAAATCCCACATCTTCCGAAGACCATGGTCGAGACGCCCCGACAGATGCCCGCACCGGCACGCCCCATGCACCACCAACTGCTGCCACGTCCTGGCTCACTCGCTTAGCTCACCTGTAACCGCGTCGTTACCTACACCACAGAACACACACGCACACGTAAGCTTACGCTTAGCAAGTAGGGATTAACAAATACGACTAGATAGAATACAAGTTACACACACAACACTGAACAAAACAACCAAACAACACAACACCACAATGCAACTCGACTAGATAGAATACAAGCTACACACAACACTGAACAAAACAACCAAACAACACAACACCACAATG
The DNA here is from genome assembly GCA_022432975.1 of Begonia masoniana. Lineage (NCBI taxonomy): Eukaryota > Viridiplantae > Streptophyta > Magnoliopsida > Cucurbitales > Begoniaceae > Begonia > Begonia masoniana. The sequence goes on along the minus strand of CM039505.1, from coordinate 13,792,197 downwards.
CAACTCGACTACTCAACTCATAGTTGCCCGCACCCCAAAGGTGCCTTACACATTGCCCGCACCGAAGTGCCTTACACAACGACAAACCACAACGACAGACACACAACGACAAACACACAACGACACATTGCCCGCACCGAAGTGCCTTAGTTGCCCGCCCCGAAGGGCCTTAGTTGCCCGCCCCGAAGGGCCTTAGTTGCCCGCACCAAAGTGCCTTAGTTGCCCGCCCCGAAGGGCCTTAGTTGCCGGCCCCGAAGGGCCTTAGTTGCCCGCACCGAAGTGCCTTAGTTGCCCGCCCCGAAGGGCCTTAGTTGCCCGCCCCGAAGGGCCTTAGTTGCCCGCACCGAAGTGCCTTAGTTGCCCGCCCCGAAGGGCCTTAGTTGCCCGCCCCGAAGGGCCTTAGTTGCCCCGACGGGCCTTACTTAACCGACTACCATGCCAACTAATGCAACACCACACGACAACCAACCAATGCAACCCACACGACAACCAACCAATGCAACCCCACACGACAACCAAACGACCAACATTCAAATCCCAACAACAACCAAGAATTTCGTTGCCACACGACTTCATACCAAACAAAACAACTAACCAAGTAATACAAAGCAAAACTACCAACTCACAATTCAAACAAAGTAAAGCGGCCAACTCACCATTTAAACAAAACAAAGCAGCCAACTCACAAATACTTAACCAGACCAGAACAAAGTAAAGCAATCAACCATCAACAATGCTTGACCAACAAAGAAGACAATCAAACACCAAACAATAAATAAGTCCTACCGTTCCGTGGTGTAGGCCCGAAGGCTAAACAAGCGTCCTCTACTTACCTGGCGTCCTAGCTCGCTGAGGCTACTCGGTTACCTGTCCACCTACGGCTCGACCTACGACAAATATTCAATTTTATTAAAATTCAGCCTACAATCACCAATTACTTTCAAACAACTATTTCTAGCCTAATCCAACTAAAATCTAATTAAACGGGCCACTAATTTGGGTTCGGTAAAAACCGACCCGAAACTTCAAACGTGCATAACTTTCACGTCCGTTATCGGAATCGAACGATTCCAGCGGCCACGTACTCCTCTAATAACCTATTTTAACGTGCCAAAAGGAATTTTAAAACAAACGAGCGTAGCTAGGTCAATTTGGCAAAACCCGATTCTGCCCTAAACCCGGAAAATCCCCCTTTTCGATTTTCCATCAATTCTCACCCAATTCCTCCCTAATCAATCCCTCTCACACCTAATTAACATAAACTAACCAAAATTCAGAGGCTACAACTAGAAAAACCGAAATTCCCCAAATTGGAGTTCACTGTTTTTAGCTCCAATCGGTGCCCTCCCTTGCCCGACGATTCACGCCGGTCAAAGCCCAGCCGTTTGATGCCGAGACAAGCCAAAAATGGCCGGTGGTCGGAGCCCAAGCTGGCTCGCCATTCACGGCCTCAAGCAGAACGAAAACAGGGGAGAAAAGCACCTGTTTCCGGTCGGGTCTGGCGCGGAGAAAGCCGAACTGAGCTCTGGCTTCAGCTCGCCGGCGCCTGCACGTCTGAACGGTGGCCGGAGCCGTGGTCGCCGTCGGAGCGAGGTCGCTCGCGCTCTCCCTCCTCTCCCCTGCTCCTCGCTCGGGGTCGGGCTCGACAACAGAATGGCGAATGCCATTCTATTGTTTTATTTATTTATTTTTTTTTAAAATAATTAATTAATTAATAATAATTATAACTTTAATAAAACTAAATTAACTTTAATAAACTAAATTCCCATTATGCCCTTTCAAAGTCCGATAAATCTTCTCTCCAATTTTCCATAAAAAAATCCCGGGTGTTACAATCCACCCTCCTTACAAAAATTTTGTCCTCAAAATTTGTGGCCTTAATAATTCCTTAATTTACTAACTTCAATCTACCCTTCTAACTTTTAGGTTGTAATACTAACTTAGAATACGCTATGATCGTAATCATCTAAAGATCTATGTATCCAAAGTTCCCAACTATTCACTTCATATCTTATATTCTCAAACCCCTCTAACTTCGTTTCCGACTCTAGCTTTGCTACCCCAATCGAGTAATTCTAAGAACTTAATGAGTACACATCTTACCTTAGGTTCTACTACCCGCTTAACGTCTGGGCTGCCTACTCAACTACATTACGACCTCAATCATCTATCGGGTGCCTCTAATTATCTCTCGGTAATAACAATGCCTACATCTCCAAAGTTTTGACTTCACCTAACTCTACCCTCCATGGCCTAAAGCATTCATCACTTAGACCCTTAAATCTCTCTAACTTAGTTCTCAACTCTAGCTTTTCCTCAAATTTAGTTAGCTTTTCCTCAAATTTAGTTTCTCTAATTCCCCATCTTTCTACTTCCGTGTCTATCAAACACGTACAAACCACTACAACTCTCTATGCTACCCCACTTGAATGATTACAATCCTTACCTCAAGTTGTACTAACCTCTATAAATTTTTAGATCAGGACGTTACTAACTCTTCACACAATACACTAAATGGTGTCCAACATATCCTTCATGCCCATTGTCTTCAACCCCTTGAAGACTCCTAACTTAAATCCTCTTAGTGAACATCATTTAACTGAAATACCTATTGTATAATCTACAGCTTTAAATCCTCTGAACTAAGTTCCCTTAATCGCTTACTTTTCTAATCCAGTGCCTATCGAATGCTTACATAACTATCTCAGATCTCCAAAGCTATCTCAATAGCGTAACACTAAAACCTACTAATAAACCTCGTACCCTAAGTCCTCCCCTTCACTTTCTCTTCTACTCTATCATCTCCTTTCTAATTTATCATTCACCTTTCTTATACTAACTTACCTTGAGAAATCACGATATTCCATTACTCACCCTAACATTATCCCTTGGTCTTGACAAAATAAATCCTCACCTATACTCTCAAACTCTTCGAACGGAGTTTTCACCTCTAGCCTTTCCTCGAGCTCCATTTATCTAGAGCTTACTTGTCTAAGTTAATGGCCATCAAACACTTACCTCTTTTATCCTAACTCCTCAAATGAAATTCTCCTCTTTTTACCAGTTTACTAATTCCTACTACTTTCCCTTATTTATTTTGACATTACATTGATTATTCTAACACTCTGCTCATACTCCAACGTTTTCATTTTCTTAACTTTGCTCTCTAACTTATCACTCCTATCTCTTACATTTACTTAAATCAACCAATCAAGACAATTTATATCTCAAACAATCATAACCTGTCCTTAGTTATTCCAACACAACCCTCATACTCAAAGCTCTCATCTCTTAACCCTATCAATCATTCCTTATAATATACTATGACTCTTTCTACTTACATTCGCTATGCTTACTTTGTCTAACTCACGTTCACTATACTCAATTTGTCTAATTCCTAATTGCAGTCATTACCAAACATTCAAATTCTTCACTTTAACTTCAACCTTATTAATTTCAAAATTGAAACTTTTACAATTTAATTCTCTTCTAAGTTCTTCAGCTTCATATGAAATACACAATTTCTAATAGCTAACCCTCTTAGCTTAACTCTCATTCTTCCCTATGTCCGTCCACAATCTAGAAGTTACTCTAATTTAATCTAGTCGTTCTTCTAGCTTACATTTTCCAACCCCTATTTTATTATTCATCCTCTATTTGAGTTCTCCACATTTCACTTTTACTCTTCAAAATGTACTACCTACTACACTTATGAGTCTTCATACTCCTCTAACTCTCATTACAATAAGTCACCCAACAACCTCTTTGTTTGCAAACTTGTTGTAGTATAATTAACACCCAAAATCCCAACTTCCTACCTATTACCTCGACGAGTCACCCTTTCTCCTAACATCGTGTGCATTAATCTAAACCTCAGAACATTATCTTAATTCGAGAGACTAGACTTTTCTCTATTTACTCAAACCATCAAGGTTTTTAATTCATTCCAAGTTATTCCAATCCTATATACTTTCGGCTCCCAAATCCTAGGTCGAATAACACCAAAACACAGCACGTCCACTCCTTCTTGTCACACCTAAATTCTCCTATAAAATTGCCGGTTGAAAACTTTTACGCATTCTCGTTTACCCTCGATTCAGTAATCCCTTAAATAGTACCTATACCCTAAGCTCCAACCATTTTTCCTAACGAATATCACCTAGCATCTTGTTTTCCTAGCTCTAAGGAAATCTCTAACTTTTAATCCCCGAAATTGAGTACTTTTCTATGGCTTATCATTCACTCCACAACTATTCCTCATTGGCTTATCATTCACTCCTCAACTATTTGACCCCCTCGGTTCACTACGACTACAAGTTGGCTCATGGGATCCACCGTGGTTGTCCCGGTACTCTCGGGAGTTTCGTTCTACTCCTAAACAAGGTTAAGCAATCAATCTTAGCTATGAACAACAAAAGCAAAGAGATACTTACAGTCGGTGAAGCACGTTGCATGGCGGCCGGCATTGTCAGGTAATCATTTGAACGACTCAACCATTTATGCTCTGATACCATCTTGTAACACCCCCGAATCCACCCTGGCTCGGAGCGCTACTTTGCTAGCCAATCTCACGTTAAAATCTAATTTAAAATAAGACTAGACTCACTAATGCCCCTTAATCCTAATCTCTAAGCACCACGGCGTTCTTCCTGAAAATTTTGGCAAAATAACGCCTGAAAATGGCGCCTCCAAAATGCTAAATACCTGCACACAAATCAATTCCCAACCAGTCCAGAATACTCTTACATCCAACATACGAAATCTCTAAAATACCAGTATCCCTAAGTGAAGAAAAATCCGCAGTATAGGGCGACACGTCACCCTTAACTTAACTATATACAACAACCATACACCTAGCTATACCATAACTGTTACAAACCTTAACCAAACAGAGTTATACACATGCACATCATTTCCACCAACAGACATTTAAATACTACCAAACTACAAAATCCCACATCTTCCGAAGACCATGGTCGAGACGCCCCGACAGATGCCCGCACCGGCACGCCCCATGCACCACCAACTGCTGCCACGTCCTGGCTCACTCGCTTAGCTCACCTGTAACCGCGTCGTTACCTACACCACAGAACACACACGCACACGTAAGCTTACGCTTAGCAAGTAGGGATTAACAAATACGACTAGATAGAATACAAGTTATACACACAACACTGAACAAAACAACCAAACAACACAACACCACAATGCAACTCGACTAGATAGAATACAAGCTACACACAACACTGAACAAAACAACCAAACAACACAACACCACAATGCAACTCGACTACTCAACTCATAGTTGCCCGCACCCCAAAGGTGCCTTACACATTGCCCGCACCGAAGTGCCTTACACAACGACAAACTCACAACGACAGACACACAACGACAAACACACAACGACACATTGCCCGCACCGAAGTGCCTTAGTTGCCCGCCCCGAAGGGCCTTAGTTGCCCGCCCCGAAGGGCCTTAGTTGCCCGCACCGAAGTGCCTTAGTTGCCCGCCCCGAAGGGCCTTAGTTGCCGGCCCCGAAGGGCCATAGTTGTCCGCACCGAAGTGCCTTAGTTGCCCGCCCCGAAGGGCCTTAGGTGCCCGCCCCGAAGGGCCTTAGTTGCCCGCCCCGAAGGGCCTTAGTTGCCCGCACCGAAGTGCCTTAGTTGCCCGCCCCGAAGGGCCTTAGTTGCCCGCCCCGAAGGGCCTTAGTTGCCCGCACCGAAGTGCCTTAGTTGCCCGCCCCGAAGGGCCTTACACTTTAACCGACTACATGCCAACTAATGCAACACCACACGACAACCAACCAATGCAACCCACACGACAACCAACCAATGCAACCCCACACGACAACCAAACGACCAATATTCAAATCCCAACAACAACCAAGAATTTCGTTGCCACACGACTTAATACCAAACAAAACAACTAACCAAGTAATACAAAGCAAAACTACCAACTCACAATTCAAACAAAGTAAAGCGGCCAACTCACCATTTAAACAAAACAAAGCAGCTAACTCACAAATACTTAACCAGACCAGAACAAAGTAAAGCAATAAACCATCAACAATGCTTGACCAAGAAAGAAAACAATCAAACACCAAACAATAAATAAGTCCTACCGTTCCGTGGTGTAGGCCCGAAGGCTAAACAAACGTCCTCTACTTACCTGGCGTCCTAGCTCGCTGAGGCTACTCGGTTACCTGTCCACCTACGGCTCGACCTACGACAAATATTCAATTTTATTAAAATCCAGCCTACAATCACCAATTACTTTCAAACAACTATTTCTAGCCTAATCCAACTAAAATCTAATTAAACGGGCCACTAATTTGGGTTCGGTAAAAACCGACCCGAAACTTCAAACGTGCATAACTTTCACGTCCGTTATCGGAATCGAACGATTCCAGCGGCCACGTACTCCTCTAATAACCTATTTTAACGTGCCAAAAGAAATTTTAAAACAAACGAGCGTAGCTAGGTCAATTTGGCAAAACCCGATTCTGCCCTAAACCCAGAAAATCCCCCTTTTCGATTTTCCATCAATTCTCACCCAATTCCTCCCTAATCAATCCCTCTCACACCTAATTAACATAAACTAACCAAAATTCAGAGGCTACAACTAGAAAAACCGAAATTCCCCAAATTGGAGTTCACTGTTTTTAGCTCCAATCGGTGCCCTCCCTTGCCCGACAATTCACGCCGGTCAAAGCCCAGCCGTTTGATGCCGAGACAAGCTAAAAATGGCCGGTGGTCGGAGCCCAAGCTGGCTCGCCATTCACGGCCTCAAGCAGAACGAAAACAGGGGAGAAAAGCACCTGTTTCCGGTAGGGTCTGGCGCGAAGAAAGCCGAACTGAACTCTGGCTTCAGCTCGCCGGCGCCTGCACGTCTGAACGATGGCCGGAGCCGTGGTCGCCGTCGGAGCGAGGTCGCTCGCGCTCTCCCTCCTCTCCCCTGCTCCTCGCTCGGGGTCGAGCTCGACAACAGAATGGCGAATGCCATTCTGTTGTTTTATTTATTTATTTTTTTTTAAATAATTAATTAATTAATAATAATAATAACTTTAATAAAACTAAATTAACTTTAATAAACTAAATTCCCATTATGCCCTTTCAAAGTCCGATAAATCTTCTCTCCAATTTTCCATAAAAAAATCCCCGGTGTTACAAGGACTTCCCAATTGGTCACCCAACCTGGTACTACTCTCGCCGAAGTACGCTTAACTTCGGAGTTCTGATGGGATCCGGTGCTGTAGCGCTACTAGCTCAAGTGGTACTCCTCACTTGTAGCCCAGGTACTAGTCCCTAAGGTACTGGGTTCGAGTGGGGGGGAAGGCAAAAACCCTCTGCAGGGAGAGGGAAGATCGTGAGTACACGTGGACGGCCCTGAGGAGACACACGTGGCAGCTAGCCCATCGGTGGGACCTGCACGACTTGACCACGCGTATGGTGAGATCTAGAACGGGGTGACGTGCCAGCAACGTACAGCTGGACGGTCGTTACAAAAAAGGCGCCTTTTTTTGTAACGACCACCCAGCTGTACGTTACTGGCACGTCACCCCGTTCTAGATCTCACCATACGCGTGGTCAAGTCGTGCAGGTCCCACCGATGGGCTAGCTGCCACGTGTGTCCCCTCAGGGCCGTCCACATGTACTCACGATCTTCCCTCTCCCTGCAGAGGGTTTTTGCCTTCCCCCCCACTCGAACCCAGTACCTCAGGGACTAGTACCTGGGCTACAAGTGAGGAGTACCACTTGAGCTAGTAGCGCTACGGCACCGGATCCCATCAGAACTCCGAAGTTAAGCGTACTTCGGCGAGAGTAGTACCAGGTTGGGTGACCAACTGGGAAGTCCTCCTGTGTACTAGCTCAAGTGGTACTCCTCACTTATAGCCCAGGTACTAGTCCCTGAGGTACTGTGTTCGAGTGGGGGGGAAGGCAAAAACCCTCTGCAGGGAGAGAGAAGATCGTGAGTACACGTGGACGGCCCTGAGGGGACACACGTGGCAGCTAGCCCATCGGTGGGACCTGCACGACTTGACCACGTGTATGGTGAGATCTAGAACGGGGTGACGTGCCAGCAACGTACAGATGGGCGGTCGTTACACAGTCACAGTCCATTCTCCTCCCCGGTTTTACTGGTTAAAAAACGGGATGGTACTTGGCGATTTTGCATTGATTATAGAGCATTGAATAGCTTAACAGTACCGGATAAGTTTCCTATCCCGACTGTTGATGAACTGCTCGATGAATTAAATGGTGCCCTAATTTTTAGTAAAATTGACTTATGAGCAGGCTATCATCAAATTAGAATGGATCCGAATGACATTTCTAAAATAGCATTTAGGACTCATGAAGATCATTACGAGTTCTTGGTAATGCCGTTTGGGTTGACAAACGCACCAGCAACTTTCAGAGTATGATGAATGAAACTTTAAAGCCATTCTTGAGGAAGTTTGTTATTGTTTTTTTTATGACATCTTAGTTTACAGCAACTCAATGAAGCAACATGAGGCTCACTTGGAGGATATTTTGTTGTGTTTACAGAAGCATAAGTTGTTTGCTAAACTAAGCAAATGCAGCTTCGGTCAAGATTCAATTGAGTATTTGGGCCATGTTGTGTCAGCCAAAGGCGTATCTCTTGATCAAGGCAAAATTTCTGCTATTTTAGAATGGCCAGTACCTACAACCCTAAAGCAATTGCAATCTTTCCTTGGCTTAACAGGTTACTACAGGAGATTTTTTCGTCAATATGCTACAATAGCAAGCCCATTAACCACTTTATTACACAAAGATGCATTTAAATGGAATGCAGAGGCAGAAAAATCTTTTAATGAGCTAAAGAATGCAATGTCTTCAGCTCCGATACTCGCTTTACCAGATTTTTCAAAGCAGTTTATTGTGGAAATAGATGCTAGTGGAGTGGGAGTGGGAGCTGTCTTGATTCAGGATAAGAATCCAATTGCTTTTTTTTTAGCAAGAAATTGTCCTCTAAAATGCAAAACAGCAGTACCTATATTAGAGAATTATATGTCATCACTGAAGCAGTGAAGAAGTGGAGACAATATTTGCTGGGAAATGTCTTTACTATCAAAACAGATCAAAAAAGTATAAGAGAATTGATGTCTCAAGTAATTCAAACTCCAGAGCAGCAAAAATTTCTTGTCAAATTACTAGGATATGATTTTAATATCCTATACAATCCAGGAAAAAACAATATTGTTGTTGATGCTTTGTCACGCAAATTCAGCAACTCAATCGAGGAGAATTTTACATATTCCGCCTTATCAGCGCTAAGGTGCGAATTGTTAGATAAATTCAAGCATGAAACTCAATTTTTGCAGGACATGAAGGAGTTATATCAGAAAATTGAGCAGGAACCTCATAATCATTTGAACTAAAGATTGCAAAATGGCCTTGTTCTGCATAATGGCAGGATAGTTTTAAGCAAACATTCTAATCTTTGTCAAGAGCTTATTCGACAATATCATTCTTCGCTTTTTGGAGGCCATGCAAGTATTCTTCGAACTATTAAACGGCTAAACTCTCAATTTGAATGGCCGAATTTAAAAGGGGAAGTTCAGCATTTTATTAGAACTTGTCCAACTTGTCAACAGACAAAATATGAAACAACAAAACCTGCAGGGTTATTACAACCCTTGGACATTCCTGCTCAGATTTGTGAAGATTTATCAATGGATTACTGATCTCAAATGGGTATACAACTATTCTTGTAGTTGTGGATAGATTATCCAAATTAGCTCACTTTATAGCTCTTACTGCGGGATCCTCAGCAACTAAGATTGCTGAAATTTTCTGTCAGCATATTTGTAAGCTGCATGGAATTCCAAAAACAATTATAAGTGATAGAGATTCAATTTTTCTGAGTAAATTTTGGAAAGAATTGATGAAATTAAATGGCACTCAATTATGGTATAGCAGCTCTTACCAGCCTCAGACGGATGCTCAAACGGAGGTAGCCAATCGTACTCTTGAACAATATTTGAGATGCTTCACTTTGGATCAACCGAGTTTGTGGGCAAATGTAACACCCGACTTTATTTAAGAATTTAAAATAACAGATAAATCTATTAGGTATAATCGATGAATGAAACTTTAGTATAATGTAGGTTAGGTTGAAGAATGAGTAAGTAAGGGCATAAGGGTAATTGGCAAATTTGAAAGTGGATAATATATTTAAGGCAAGAGGTTTAGGGTAGCCGCCACCACTACTCATTTTCTTTCCCTTTCGGTCTTCAGCTCGATCGGCAGAAATCTCTAGGCGATTCTCCTGCCCGATTCTCCTTCAACCTAGGTAAGCCCTCCTTGTTTTCTTGCGATTTTAGTAGTTAGATAGCTGAGGGAGTACAATGTGAGAAGTTTCGAGGAATGCTGTGATTTAGAGTAGGTTCGGGCTGTGTGACTAATGAGAATACCCGAGTTGTGGGGTTTCAAATTTGGTTTCCTCAAACTCCTGTAATGATTCTGTGAAGTTTAATAAAAGTTTGATATATGTACTATTATGATTTTAGGTGAGCGAGCTTCGAAAGTAGCATTTAGCCGAGCGACTTCCAGGGAGCCAGGTAAGTAGAGTTTGTTTGTGCCTTCGGGCCTACATCACAAAACAGTAGGGTTTATGCATGTTTGTATGTTTAATTCCAGTTGTCATGCATCATGTTTTGAAAGACTACGAAAATGTATTTTCATGGTGAGTGTGAGCAGGATGATCAGAACAACTGTTAAGGGGAATTAATCCGCCCCTTAACTGAGAACAGAGGATTGAGGTTTTGGGAAAAGTGATCCACCTCCCAATCCTACAGGGGGATCAGACCAGCTAACTGTTAAGGGAACTAATCCGCCCCTTAATTGAGATCAGAGGATGTATGCTTTGGGGGATGACTGATCCACTCTCCCATCGTACAGAGGGATCAACAGAGCACGATTATGAATACAACAGAGAGGAGAAAGTAGAAACAGCATGTCTAGGAGATTTATGTTTCAGTAATTCATTTCATTCATTGCTTTACTTGCTTAGCATTAGGCTAATAGATGAGTTTTGTGATGTAGGTGAAGAAGTTACTGAAGGTATGTTTACCGACCAACATGAGGACTAGGCTGGTTGAAGGAGCATTTTCAGGCATCGGTTTGGTCATCTGTTGAGGCGGTTTAATTCATGGCTGCAGGTGTTGAGTTGAGAGTGACTAGTTCAGTATAGATGTTTTTCTAAAAATTTTATGACAGTAGTGGTCTCAAAGTTTTGAATACATTTTAAGAATCTTCTGATATTGGTATTCTTTTGGATTTTGAAAACATTGTTTTTACTGAATTTCGAGTAATGCAATGGTTAAGTCGTTTTTGAATGATTTCAGTAGAGTAAGTAAATCCTTTTCTGTAGTTGGAGTAGTGTTTTATAACGAGGAGTTGGTGAGATGTCGTTTTGTTCTCTATCGGTAGATGATGTCTATCGGTAGATGTTGAGTCATGGTTGAGTTGTCTATCGGAAGATGTTGTGTAGTTTTTTTTTTGTCGTCTAGCGATCGGCAGATGTAGTGTGTATTTTAATTCTGTCGGAAGGAGTCGTATTGTTGTTATCTGTAGATGTCGCGTGTTTGTCTATCGGAAGATGGAAGTCTATCGGCAGATGAAGTTGTGTATGAAGTTATGTTGACTTCATCGGCAGATGAAGTTATGTTGACTTCATCGGCAGATGAAGTTGTGTATGAAGTTATGTTGACTTCATCGGCAGATGAAGTTATGTTGACTACATCGGCAGATGGTGTTGCGTCGACGTTATCGGCAGATGGTATCGCGTTGTTTGTACACGTCATCGGTAGAAGCCTTTTGTTTTCTTTTTCTGCTTCTTCCGTTGGCCTTGCTCATCGGCAGATACGTTAGACTTCCGCGATTTTTCCTAGTATTCCACAGTTTTAAACTTTAATTCCAAACTGCCGGTTATCTCTTAACATTTCAAACCATGATTTATAGTTTTGATTTACTACATTGTTGTTTAGAATTATTTCCGCTGCAGGTTTTAAATATTTTGAAATTTTAGAAAAAGTCAAATTTTGGCTGTCGAGTGAAATTTTAAATTTAGCATCAAGACGTCATGATTCGGTTCAGCGTTATGAGTAGCAAACCGGGTTCAGATAACTCGGGGCGTTACAGCAAAATTGTTACATTGGGCAGAGTATTCATATAATACTTCTTATCATTCTTCTATTGCTATGTCTCCGTTTGAAGCAGTATATGGTAGACCAATTCCTTCAGTTTTGGCATATTCAAAAGGGGCATCTAATGTGGAAGCAGTGGATTTCGCGTTAGAAAAACGTCAAAAACTTTTACAACAGCTCAAAGATAATTTGAATCAAGCTCGAAATAGAATGAAGATTTTTGCTGGTAAAAGAAAAACCGAACGTTGTTTTGCAGTGGGTGATTTAGTTTGGGTCAAACTTCACCCATATAAACAGACTTCTGCAAAGAACTGTTCTTATTCAAAACTTAGTAAATGGTTTTATGGTCATTTCAAAATTCTGGAATGTATTGGGACAGTGGCTGTAACGACCCCTCATCCCAGCAAGATATTGTCCGCTCTGGGGATTGGGCCGCAGCCCAATATCCTCCCCTCACGGCTTTGTTTGGCGAGAGCACTTCCCGGAAGGTCACCCAACCTGGAATTACTCTCGCCGGAGCACTTTTAACTTCGGAGTTCTAATGGGATCCGTTGCCAATTGTGCTCCAAAACGCGTCTTTCTATTTAGGGAGGGATCTCTTACATATGTTTCATTTCCACATACTTCCCCAAGCGCTGTGGGATTGTGACGACCCCCTCTTTACGACTCGTCACCTTCCGGCTCGCCCGCGCGGACGTACCGCCATCCGGGTTCCGGTTCGTGCAGCCATCGTACCATACTTACAGATCCGGGTCATCACAATCACCCCCCCTTGGGGGCCCAACGTCCTCGTTGGCCACAATTCCGGTTGGGTACAGGCTCTGATACCATTTGTAACGACCCCTCATCCCAGCAAGATATTGTCCGCTCTGGGGATTGGGCCGCAGCCCAATATCCTCCCCTCACGGCTTTGTTTGGCGAGAGCACTTCCCGGAAGGTCACCCAACCTGAAATTGCTCTCGCCGAAGCACTTTTAACTTCGGAGTTCTTATGGGATCCGTCGCCAATTGTGCTCCAAAACGCGTCTTGCTATGTTGGGAGAGTCTCTTTACATATGTTTCATTTCCACATACTTCCCCAAGCGATGTGGGATTGTGACGACCCCCTCTTTACGACTTGTCACCTTCCGGTTCGCCCGCGCGGATGTACCACCATCCGGGTTCCGGTTCGTGCAGCCATCGTACCCATACGTGCACATTCGGGTCATCACAATCACCCCCCCTCGGGGGCCCAACGTCCTCGTTGGCCACATTTTCGGTTGGGTACAGGCTCTGATACCATTTGTAACGACCCCTCATCCCAGCAAGATATTGTTTTTCCCCCCCCCCCC